>CALYOO010000168.1:0-95135 GCA_945261195.1 Cryptosula pallasiana
TATGCACATTCACAACCACGGATGAAATATAACAGGATTCTAGATACTTGATTCGCGTGTGCCCAAATTTAGCAATTTTTAAAGATTGTTAACCATTGTGACCTCTACAAATGGATAGATTCTACTTGTGAGAAATATAGGAGTATCAGTCCTCCATTGAAGAGATCTAAAAATAATAGCGTGGTAGATTTTGCCGTACGTACAAATGGCGTAGAAACTAGCGCCGTGCCTACCTAAGTGCAGAAATCAAAGTGTGGTCAGCCGTTTCCAGCGCTATTTTATAAGGACAACTCCACTGGAGCCAAATTTCACAAACGGTCATATAAGTCATCATTGGCTGAAATAGTTTTTACTCATTTATTCAATATTTGTAGCGTAAAATGAATTTCTTTTTGCAGTAATACCTCTGTGAACATGTTTTGTTTCAATATAGCAAAAAAAATTATTTTATTCAGTGGAGTTTTGGAGTAAAATTTTGTTTAAAACCTTTAACCGTCACTGGAGCCTTCACTGGAGCCAGGAGTCATCTCCCCTTCGTATGAAGAACTCTATATCGAGCGGTACCGTATATTGATAAGTTTGCCGACACGTTTACTAATGATTATGTGCCCTATAATGCAAGAACGTTCGTTTTCATCCCAGTGATTTTACGTGCTCTTTTGTAATGGTATGCAGGGCGCACAGTCGCTTTATTTACCATCCACGTGAGAGACAACCGAAGTGCCACTTGGTTTTGCGGCAAAAACGAAATAATAATAAAACTAGTGGAATGTTTGTTATTTATTCTTAACTAGTATTTATTATTATTATTCATAAATACCTGACTGAATAACAAAAACTCGTTGTAGACTACTCTAAAGTGAACTGTAAACAATGTGAAAAAGTAGTATGCTCATTTTGAAAAAAAATAATTGATTTCATCGGATCGGTACAGTAAAAAATAATTATTTTTTTGGAGTATTTAATGTTATTATTATTATTATTTAAACTACTTTGAGATTATAATTATATGAATAAATTTTGGCTATTACTTATATCTAAAGTTGTTATTTATTTATTTAAAATTTGATATGAAAGTTGAATGGTATAAGAAAAATAGTTTATAATTCATGTTTTTTAATAATACAAGTGCTAATATAAGCACTATATTTCGGCCCTTATTACTTAGCTTACATTAAAATTTTTTTGTTTAAAATTCCCAGTGGGCTAGGAGACATCCTGAGCTTTCAGATGAGTGGTTGTTTTAAGCTGTACCTTGTCAATTTGCAGAGTTATTAGCTGTTGAAATAGAGCCTTTTCTTTATAAGTTATAGTGTAATCACTCAAGCATTTGGCTCCAGAGGGTCACGTGACAAGGGGAGTTGGCCACACTTTGATTTCTGCACTTAGGTGCCTACTATCAAGAGAGAGAGAGAGCAACTCTGAGATTCACTATGTTCCCA
Organism: Cryptosula pallasiana; assembly: GCA_945261195.1. NCBI lineage: Eukaryota > Metazoa > Bryozoa > Gymnolaemata > Cheilostomatida > Cryptosulidae > Cryptosula > Cryptosula pallasiana. The sequence continues at coordinate 1,443 of CALYOO010000168.1, forward strand.
TGCTGCGAATTCGTTCGGGTTGAACTCATAACTCGTCCATTCGGGTCATGGGAATTCTGACTCGTACGAGTTGGTTCGGATTCATTCGTGTTGGCTCACTGCGGTTCCTCAAGCCGAATTCGTTCGGGTTGAGCATTGATTAGAATCATGGGAATCGTTCGTGTTGATGAATTCGAATCATGGATGAAATATAACAGGATTGCCAGCTGCGGCCGCGTAATAGAAATTTTGTGACGAGCCAAATGTAGCCGTTTGTGGGAACCGCCATACTGCTCCGAAATTTTCAAGACCACTTGGATCTCGTAATAAATATCGTTTTCTTATCAGTTTCTGCACGTCAAGTTCATGCCGTGGGCATACAGCGCTAGTTTTGACGATTCAACTATTTTTACTTACAATACCATATCCGCTCCGAGAACAAAATTGTATATGCCAACGGTAACATATATGTAATCTTTGGTATGTTGCAAACTTTATGCAGCTTCCGCTCCGAAACTAGAAAATCAGAACATCGCGTTAATACAAATATTTACGATTATTTTTTCGAGCTGCTATAGTAGTTGATGTTTCCGCTCCGAACAACCAGTTCAATATGGGCGCCATGGATGACTTCCCATTGGCCAAAATTGGCTACACCCCGTTCGGGTTTCTGGCAATCCTGTTATATTTCATCCATGATTCGAATTCATTCGTGTTGCTCTTTTGAGAAAAAGGCATTAAACTGGCGATTTGGCAGTAAATCAGTTTTTGCGTATTTTCTAACTGCAGTTTTTACATACATATAATAATAATCCTCTGCAAGTTTAACAACAGGTGAGTTATAAATTATTTACTATTTGCTCGGGAAACTGAATCATAGCTCTGTTTCATAAATGTGCAAACTAAATTATTATTATTTTTATACTTGCCAAAAAAAATTATTTTTTTATTATTTGGAAATAATTTATTTATTATTATTAATTATTTATCATTTCTTATAGCTATCATTATATTTATTAATTATCATCTATAATTATTACAAATTGTTGATTTTGTTATTATTCATGTACTTACTAGTTTATGCTGTGAACATTAATACTACTACCACTATTATAATAATTATTATTATTATTATTATTTATAAACTATTTTTATTTTTAATATTATTATTATTATAATTATTATTTAATTAATGATGAATTACTTATTAATTATTAGTAGTGAACAGCATCATTTCCTCTCAGTTGAGGCAGAGCAGAACTTCCTGACAAACATGGATACAATGATGATAATAATAATAATTATCATAATAATATTATTTAAATTTAATAATAAATAAATAGTAGTAATAATTATTATTATAATATTAATAATTATAAATAAATAATATATTAATTCTATTCTTTTTATTATTTATGTGAAATTTATTATTTACAGGGAAGCTTTTATTAGTTTTGCGTGACTGTTGCAGGCCAGGTTGTAATACTGCGAGGGACGCCAGTTCTCTCTCGTATTTTATTAAATACCAAGACATTCTCTCACAATTATCGGCTAAGCTTTTCTCTCATTGTATATTTCTATTGTGCAAGAATTAAGCCCTTAACTCACAAGTAACTCTCTGTCTACGAAATGTCTACGCTTATGTCTCAATATGTACTCATTGTCTATGTCTATGTCTGCGTTCTATTGTTTACCTGTGCCCATGTTGCTAGAGTCTATTTTGTGCGTTCTATCTCGTGCCCAAATAATTATTTACTGCCTATTATATTTTTCCACGATTTTAATTATTACATTTTGGAGCTGATGTAAGGGCAAGGCGTGGCTTGCACCAATATTTTTGCTAGGTGTGGTTAAGTAATTTGTACCCGCCTTCCATGTATAAATATCTGTGTTGTGATAATAAAAATCAGAGTTAGCCTGACTCTCAGAAGAATCTCTCTCTCTTGAAGCAAGCACTACTAGAAGCAACAAAACTACAAGCGCTGACCTGGTCGACTGTTAGCAAGCACGAAGCTAAGTGGAAAGTGAGAACGGTTCGCCCTATCACTGTGTATACCCTCACCTGAGGTGAGGATTACAACGCAACGCTTAGTGCCCTAATAGTTCGACATATCAAAATCGGATTCGGGGAATCCAACAAGCTAGTCAACAATAATTGCAGGAAGTTATTGTCGATCTCGACTGAGTCCAGATTCGGCTACAAAACTTCAGCATAATTATTGTCAGAGCACAGTTCGAAACAAACTATAAACTAGACAAGTAATTCCTGAGGAATTAATGTCCGAGCACAGTTTGAAACAAACTATAAACTAGACAATAATTTACAATTATTGTCGAGCCTTGTAAGGGTTCGGACACAGCAAATAATTACAGATAATTATTGCACTCACTCCTCACCAGATTCGGCCGCACGCAAAACTGCACCAGTCAATGTACGCCCTGTGAACAATAATAAGCACATTATTGAATACTGACTTGGGGTCGAACAGAGCATATCGGGAGAGTGTACAGGTGGCTACCACCCAGACACGAAATCCTGTACAATACTCACTGTGCAGGATTTTGTAGTGACAATTCACTAGTAGGTAGCAGGCACCTGCACCTCCCTCAGTACCAGACTAGACTGCAGGCAGAAGTTCAGTAACCTGGACAGGCACTACTGGTTAGTAGCGCGGGCCAGCATAGCTGGGCTACGTGCTGGACTAGATGCTGTGTTAGGTCGGCTGCCGGGCCCTACTAAGTGTAGGCCGGCTACTTGCAGGCGTTTATTAGCTGTACTTTGCAGGCTTGTATTTTATTACAAGACCTCTATTGTTGCAATAGGTATTGCTGTCTTCATATAAGCAATAATAAGAGAGAAAGAGTGTATGTGTGAGAGTAGTATTGTTTGTATATCTTTGTTCTTTTGTCTGTGCTCCTCCAACTACTCCGAGTTGTGAGGCAACATCAGCACTTTTTATATAATAGGTAGGTTACATAACATTTCTTTGTGTAACAGGTAGCCCTAATAACGCATACAAAAGAAAGGTGGGCTAGTATAATGCAATGTAAATGAGTATAAGAATAGCCTTAGTGATACATAAAGGTAGCTACTAGAAAAAAGGGGTACAGTATGCATGTCATGTGCACAGTTTCAGATAGCTCATAACAAAGGGCAGCGATCCATGTTTTTAAACGTTCTTCTTATAGATAACGAGTTGCAGTTGTCCTCTGATAATTACGACTGCTCTGTGGTAGTAGAGCTTCGCAATGTACAAATGTTAATATGGGGCTAGCTGAAGCTATTTCCTGTACAATACTTCTTATTATTTAACAATAATGATATATATTAATCTAATGTATTTTTTAGCGTTGGTTGTTGATGATTAGCCTACTGCTGTTATTTGTTCTTTGTTTTTTTCTCGTCACAAATTGTTCTGTTTGTTGAAAGAAAAAGAGCTACACAACAACGTGGCTCTGGCCTATGATGAATTTACCCAGGTCCGCCAAAAGATGTCTATGACAACTAGATCTGCTGCCAGAGGTGAATTTACCTCTGTGTATACAGCATCACAAGTGTGCCATAGTAGTTTCTTACTAAAAACCATCAGAAACATCAGAGGAAGCATGAAATAAATGCACAAACCCTGGCACTCAACTAAAAACCAAAGCGTAGTGGTTCTCACTTATTGCCAATAAATGGAAGATAAACGGTAGGTTGCTGTAACCCCTGTGGCTATGTAATGGAAATGCGCAGAGTGGCCATGACCTTGATGGGTGCCTAGGAACTACGAACGCAGTAGCTGACGAGTAGCCAGGATCCTTACCTGATGAGCCAAGCCAGACGATCGTAGGACCCGTAACTGTGAAGAGCCTACGCTAGTACAGTTGAAAGACGCCATCTTTGACCTAGTATTATTATTATTGTTAAAATTATTCAGCAACTTTCCAAAGTCATCGGCTTATGTTATTATTTTATATATGTTTGTAATCTGACGCTGTTGTGATTATATTTCTAGAGCAACTGCTTATATTTTAGCCAATCGTTGTTGTATAATTTCAACTGTAGTGTTTTTCTATATAAGTGAGGCAGATCACCCACTGCTTCAGGCTTTGCTGGAGATAGCGTTAGTTGCTCTGGAGGTGTTATCAACATATTCTTGGACTGTATTAGTGGGATCAAGTCAAGTCTTTACTGTACACTTCGAGAACTATTTCTATTTCGCAAGGTTTTGTATCTTCTCGTTGATAATATATTGTTATTCTTCTTTGGAAACTCGTCTTGTTAGTGTGGCTGGTTTGCCTGTAACGCTAAGTTTGTCTATAACACGTTGTTTCTGACGATAAGTTTGCATACCTTGTTTGACCGGATCTGTCTGCTAATACAGATCGCCTATAACAGAGAGCCATGGCTACCGTGCCAGTAGCGCCTGCTGCTAGTCTATAAGTACCACTTTCTACGACAAAGGACACTATTGCCTTATTGAGAACACTTGATAATTGAGATAAATTGCCTTGCACTGAGAGCCTCGCTACCAATCGAATTTGCACTCTGCAATCGCCGTGTTGTCTCTACTTACAATACGGGCTACTCTCTACAGTGTCGGTAAAGACTTCGAGACCACAACGAAAACCTTTACAGCTATACACAGTGACACACTGTTAGCTAACTGAGACACTCTTTTTACTTCAAGTTCCTTAGTGTTTGTCTTCAAAAATATCCAAAGAAGCTTCCGTGTTATATCTCTTTTGCAGCTGCTACTGTGTTTCGTTTTTCTTTGGTTTCTGGTCATTGTAATTGTTGTGGTGTGTTCCTTATCTTTCATAGTATATCATATGTATCAGAAAGAGAGTGGTGACGTTGTTGTTCTTCATCCTGGATAACTTTTTCTAGTAGACACAGACGGTGGCTTCTCCTCTCCTCTTCTGCTGAACTCATCTGAAGCTGGTGTCGTACATGTGTTATGCTGTCAGTGCGACGTTTCAAAATTTTTGGAACGCAGATGACATTTAGGCATTTTTGTTTTGTTCAAGCCAATAGCTACTAGTTGTGGAATAACTAATTTTTTTTAAATAAAAAAATACTTATTCCAAAGTATTATTTAATACAAATTTACATGTTGTAAAATTTAAATATTATGGAAGTATTACACCATATCAAATCTTCAATACAGTGTTTTATAATCAAAAATGCTTCTAAAACACAAATAAAATTGTAGTTATGAAAAATAGTTCATACAATTCTACAAGTTATGAAAAATAATTATTAATTATAATAATATAAATGTAATCTTATAATAACCAAGAATATAATAATCATTAGTGATTATAGTTTATTTAAAGCAGACATTGTAATTATAATGTGTAGTAGTTGCAGTCTTTTTTATTGTATCGTATGTATATATTATAAGTATATAAGTCGTTGAGTATCGACTAAAATACTTTTCAAGTCGAATTCGTTGCACTTATACTATAAGCGGAATCACTGAGAGCATACATCAATATTTGTTATTATAAAATTACTTGATAAAGATGATAAATTAAATTCAGTTATGGATTCATGGCACAGCACCTTTCATTACCAGAGATACGAAAAAATTATGCTTCTCATTGGTATGTTAAGACATATTCGATAAATGGGCGTTGTAATGCAACAGAAACTTGAATCAAACCTCTCCCACATAAGATATATGCTGATTAGCTTGCTTCATTAGGAAACCCAGCAAAGCTAGTATGCTACAAATAGTCTCATTTCCATTGAATTCTTATAGCGCTGCCTCACTAACGATACTGCTGCCTTTGTCGGTTGGTAAAACTGTATCCATGAGTCATTGCACCCCCAGATGTCACTCCAAGAGTCACATCGCTACCATCAATGCTGCTGTACAGAATGGCACAACAGCTCAAGCGCAGGCTTACACAGCAACTTGTCATAATGCATTCAAAGGTTTCGACATCAACGGCAGGAATGCACTTCATATCGCCGCTGCAGCTGGTAATTTTATTTAATGTATTTCTTTTAAATTCTTCAGTTAATTCACAATTGTGCAACAGTCTTTTTTCTGTGTGACTCTTACGAAAAATCTATCTGCTTTTAAAAAGTTATCAATTTTGTGGATTTTCTTGACTAGTATTAGCATCTTTTTAATTTGTGCTTTTTTTGTGAAGAGTTTCAAGAACATAAGCAAGCAAGGTGAAAAACAAACAAACTTTTTGTGAGATCTTGTTCAAAAGTCAGAAAATAAAGCCAAGCCTACATTTTTGCGTCTCAATACTTGACTCCATGCATCATCGTCTTCTTGCGGTTGTGTTAGGAAAGTATGAATTAGTGGAATGGCTGTTAGAAAAATCCAAGGCGTCTCTAAACACAAAGGACAAGGAGTCTGCATGGACTGCTCTGCATAGAGCCATATTCTACGGACAGATTGCTTGTGCTGTCAACTTGATCAAGGTGATTTTTCTCTTCAGTTTTTTAGGATTATTTAGATCTTTTGTGTTTGTCAAAGCAACTGCTACAAATTTTGCTACTAATTCTTTATTTGATGGTGAAATATTACATTTAACGTAATTTACTTAATTGATATATTGATGTGTTTTTTTTAGCTTTAGTCCGCTGAATCGGTCTTCTATTGAAGCGAAAACGTTTCTATTGAGGTTTTTGGTTCAGATAATTCATATGAGAAAGTTTTTGATTTGTAAATATTTCACTTTTAATTTAATTAGAGAAAACTGATGCTTACGGATGTAGTATATGTGTAGGATTGTTTCTGTGTTGATATTCTACTTGTTTCATTTCTTAACAGAATGGTGCTGTTTTAAGTCGCAAAGACAATGAAGGACTCACGCCCATAGACCTGTGTGTTAGAGATAATATGTACATGCCTTTTGTACAAACCAGTAGAGAAATCGGTGAGTGCTTTCTATGTATTTAGTGAGTCCAGTGTTATAGCTCTTAGGCTATGTAGCTACATTTGTGTGATTATATCTGCTCAAACATTCACAACTCCGCTTTTAATACTCGGCTATTTTTTGTTTCACACATTAGCAGTAATGTAGGAGCAGATTTCTGGCATGGAGTCTATGGACTAGGTTCTCCTGGTTCCATTTATTATTATCTCACAGATTTGTTATTTTTATGGCTTTCTGATAAAATATTGTATTAGCTTTGTGAAAGACGAACGTAAACATCAAATTATTGCTACCATTTACCCAGGTGACCACAACGTGTACACGTGGGGAGATAACTCCAGCTATACCCTTGGTCATGGCAAGGAGTCCAAAAGCTCGTCACCAGAAGTGATTGAGGTGTTTAGGAGGAAGCAACTTAACATCAAACAGGTATTAGCGGCAGTGCCGCCGCCCAAAATATTTAGCTCCATCTATTGAGAGATCTGGCCTGCCAATTTGTAATATAAGTGTTCACTGGTGGTTTGTATATATTATGTAACTCGCTGAATGCTGCTATAGGTGCTGATGAGCAGGTATCACTCTGTATACCTGACTTTAGATGGTGCGGTTTATACCTGTGGACATGGTAGAGGAGGCAGGTTAGGTCTGGGCCATGAAAACCCAACATTAGTGAGTTGTCTTCTCTTTCAACAATATGTATTGTTTCCATTTAGCGCATTGATTTTGTGAAGTATATTAATAATTAGTTGCACACAAAGTTTTTCTGATCAAGGCATAGTAACACATGTTTTGTTGTAGATACAGGATTGCAAAGTCTTTTTTATTGGTTTTTGCAAAATTTTATCAAAAATTTTGGCAATATATTGATTACTGATATAAGTAATAAACAGAAAATATTATTTAACTAGTGAAACAAATAATAAAACGAGTGAATGATGAGATGAGGTAATTAGTAGTTATAGTTAGATATACTGAGTAGTAGAAATCGCCGCAATGCTTAATAATATAGTAAGCATCCTTTACCTGATAGAAATACAACAATAATGTGACAATTAAAATCACCATTAAAGAATTGTTTATGCTGGTTGGTAGCGGCATAAAGTACGGTGTGTATGATAACAAAAAATGAAATGCCAAATTATTGGCTAGGTCTAATATTCTGCAGACGATTAATAGTACAACCTAATAATGGTGCAGCCCTAAAATAGTGGATCCAAATAATGGTGCAGCCCTAAAATAGTGCATCCAAATAATGGTGCATCCCAATAATGGTGCATCCAAATATTGGTGCATCCCAATAATGGTGCAGCCCAATAATGGCACAGCTCAATAATGGTGCAGTAAATATATTTTTTAATTAATTTAGCTCCTCCTCTTTTCTTGCTATTGGGACTTTTTATGTATGGTAGCATTATTTTCCACTGTGTGGTGTTTAGTCTAGTCTTTTTTGAACATGAAATTTTTGAGTTCGTTTTTATATAGATTATGGTTTTATTTGAGCAGATAAAATGTTGTTTGTGTGTAGTTGGTTGATTATGCTGGATGTTGTCCAACAAAATAGAACGTTGCTCTATTGCTCTGGCACCATTTTCAACAGTGACACTATCCACAATTTTAGTTTCCACACTAAAAAAGAACAAAATTTAATTTGAATGATTAGTTAAAGCTGTTATAAGTTATTAGTAAAATCTGGAGGTGTGAACACAACTCTAAAGTTATTTCAGTGTTTAAATCCGTTATTATCGCTAAGTTATTTCTAGAGCAACTGAAATGTTGTTTGTTGACATTTTGCTGGCCACTACAAAAGCCGCTGAAAGTATATCTCAGTGAAGAGCTAATGCAGCTGCTTCATCGATATAACTAACTGTTTTAGCAACCTTCGATGGTGAAGTTACCACAAGCACTACAGCCAGCTGTGGGCTGTGAGTCACAAGCCTTCAGTGAATGGACAACTGCTACCCTTAGAGTAGAGGCTATAGCTGCCGGCTGGGACCACACTCTCCTCCTTGGTATGCGCTCAACTTTTGATAACTTTATGTTTTTCTTGGACTTGCAATATTTTTGTTGAATTGAGGAAATAATTTATCTGGAAATGGCATTTCCATTTATAATCAACACTTTTAGCTGTGATCCTTTTATATATTTTTAGGAAAGTTGGTGTGTTATTTAAAAATTGGGAGTTATTTTCTTTTTGTATTGATAAAATTAAGTTTGCAAATAATCTATAAACAGTTCGCTCTACATATGCAATCTTGTTGGGCCCCGATGACATTCCGACTTCCTGTATCGGCGGATTTTCCGATAGCACTTTATAGATTGTATAAATAAACTATATAATTAGGGAAAAGCGCGCAGCCTGAGAAAGTTTTCAAATCGTGAAGAAACCCCAATTGATTACGGGGATTTCCAGATTTTGTCTATTGATTTATGTAAGCCCGCAAAAATTAATTTTTGGGTTTCCCCAGTAATAAAATTTTTGCTCAGGTTGTGCGTTTTTTTCTATTGTTTTCTTTCTACAAAAATTGATCTTTACTTTACAAGAGCGAGGGAGCTAGATCAATAAGGAATGTCATAATTATCTGATTGATGATTGATTTGTCTTTTTACATATGTTGTCACTAATCCTGTCAAGTAGTGATGTTACATTAGCGGACATGTACAAAATTCTTACTGTACATGTGCTAATGGTAGAGTCTACAGCTTTGGTAACAACGAGCACCGAATGCTCGGTATTCCTGCAGAATCTGTGGAGAAAATAACTGAACCCAGAATGGTTAGTTTGTTGTTGTCAGCGTTACTGCTTCTCATCTACAGCTTTGGTTGTCTCTAAGCAATCGAAAGTTCTGTGTGCAATGCATATTTCGAGATCTTTATGACTTTTTTACTAGGATTAAGGTTATTCAGTTGTATAAAGAGAGAAGTTATCTTCTCCTAGATGAAGGATGTCAGATATTATTTAAATTATATTGATGCTAGTTTCTGAGTGTTGGAAACCGTTTTTTTTTCACAATTTCTCTCTCAAGGATATGCACTATATCACCTGCAGTAGATGTCATAGAGTTATAGCATACATTGTGTATGTGCTCACGTAGTACATCACCTGCAGCAGATGTCATATACCATACACTATATGTGTGAATGCAGGTGAACACCAAAATGCAGACAAAAGGGGCACTTGTCAGGCACATAGCTGCTGCCAGGTTTCACTCAGTAATAGCCACTGATGCAGAAGTGTTCACTATGGGTCTGAATGTGGGACAGCTTGGACAGTCTAAGGGCACCAATTATATACTGGTGAGTGGCAGGTGCTTGTTTGGTGCGTCACCAGATGTAAATATCCATTGTGTGTGTTTGTTTATATCTTGTGATGTCATCAGATGTGTTAGTTGTTAATTATTATCTTATATGAGAAATTTTATTGAGTTTTTCCTGCAAAATTATGAGTTTTAATTGAATTTATATCAGAGTTTTATAAATCATAGAATTTTACGTATGGAATGTTGAAAATTTATTATTTTGCAAATTTTACTAGCAAAATCATCAAATTTTATTTGTTATGAGAATTTCACTGACAATATGACTATTGATTCTTACGATTAGCGTATTCAGTGAAGTCCTACATTCATCCCCTGATTGGCTACATCGATCATCCAACTCGTCTGACAATATTGTAACTTTTACTCTGAATTGTTGAATAAACACCTCCACATTATCTAGTATTGAAGTTGTCTCCTCTTGCTTTTTTTGCAGCCCACTGCAGTTACTTCTCTCTACACTGAGAGAGGTGATAGTAAGGTACAGCTTGTAGCCTGTGGAGATGCTTGCACTGTAGTAGTCAAGTCGGGGGAGTGGAGGGAGGGTTTCTATATATTATACAATTATACCACCCGCTTTATCAACTTCAGGTAAGGTCCTACTGGCTATGTGCATAAGCTATTGGCTATCTAATGCTTGTTTTGTCAACTTCAACTTTTGTGAATCATTAAAAACCATTGATTCAGCTGCTGCATCTCTCTACTAATATTATTATGTTTATTGAACAAATCAAGAAAGCTGTAAAACGAAATTATTCATTTTAAGATTCCAAGTTCCACAATTACCTGTTTTTTCTAGGGGTATGAAGTTTGACACCCACATTAGCAGGCTGTGTGTCTCTGGAGGACAAATGGACCAATCAATTTTCTCTAAATCTTTAAACACAGACAGCAATGAACCTCTCAGGATATTTTGGATCAATAAAACTGGTCAGGTGAGTGTTTAAGTTTGTAGGTCTGTCATTGGCTGTTTTTGTTGGCTCAACATAGGTCTCTGATTGGCTCAATCTATTGGTCTTCGATTGGGCCGATATACTGGTCTTTGATTTGCCCAATACACTGGTCTCTGATTGGCACTATCTAGTGATCTCTGATTGGCTCTACCTACTGGTCTCTGATTGGCCCAATGTGCTGGTCTTTGATTGACCCAAACTACGAGTCTCTGATTGGTTCAATAAATTATTTGGTATTTAGTTTAGTATACTAGTCTCTGATTAGCTGTAAATATTGGTCCCTGATAGGCTTGGTATTGTCATTTCTTATTGGTTGAAAATGATTTTCTTTGATTGTTTTTTGTTATGATATCAGAGTGTATATGGCATTTTATTATATGCTACTATCGCTTACTTTGAATATCAATATCACAGTTATTAAAATTATGTCTTTGCTTTGAATTTGCTCGCTGGCATCTGTGAGTAATCCCAGTGTCCTGAGTTTTCTATACATTTTAGCTGTTGCTGTGGGCAGATGATGCAATAAGAAGAGCTATCTACCCCACATTGGGGAGAGAACTCTCATTGTATGATGTCAGCTGCAATTGTACAGAAGTACTGGTCACCACTGAAGATGGGGAAGCATACATTCTCGTGGATTCTAATAAACCTTCTCAGGTGGTGAAAGGTTGGTACTACTACCTCTACTGCTGCTGCTGCTACTACTACTACTACTGCTACTGCTACTGCTACTGCTGCTGCTGCTGCTGCTGCTGCTGCTGCTGCTGCTGCTGCTGCTGCTGCTGCTGCTGCTACTGCTGCTGCTACTGCTGCTGCTACTGCTGCTGCTACTGCTGCTGCTACTGCTGCTGCTACTGCTGCTGCTACTGCTGCTGCTACTGCTGCTGCTACTGCTGCTGCTACTGCTGCTGCTGCTGCTACTGCTGCTGCTACTGCTGCTGCTACTGCTGCTGCTACTGCTGCTGCTACTGCTGCTGCTACTGCTGCTGCTACTGCTGCTGCTACTGCTGCTGCTACTGCTGCTGCTACTGCTGCTGCTACTGCTGCTGCTACTGCTGCTGCTACTGCTGCTGCTACTGCTGCTGCTACTGCTGCTGCTACTGCTGCTGCTACTGCTGCTGCTGCTGCTGCTGCTGCTGCTACTGCTGCTGCTACTGCTGCTGCTACTGCTGCTGCTACTGCTGCTGCTACTGCTGCTGCTACTGCTGCTGCTACTGCTGCTGCTGCTGCTGCTGCTGCTGCTGCTGCTGCTGCTGCTGCTGCTGCTGCTGCTACTGCTGCTGCTACTGCTGCTGCTACTGCTGCTGCTACTGCTGCTGCTACTGCTGCTGCTACTGCTGCTGCTACTGCTGCTGCTACTGCTGCTGCTACTGCTGCTGCTACTGCTGCTGCTACTGCTGCTGCTACTGCTGCTGCTACTGCTGCTGCTACTGCTGCTGCTACTGCTGCTGCTACTGCTGCTGCTACTGCTGCTGCTACTGCTGCTGCTACTGCTGCTGCTACTGCTGCTGCTACTGCTGCTGCTACTGCTGCTGCTACTGCTGCTGCTACTGCTGCTGCTACTGCTGCTGCTACTGCTGCTGCTACTGCTGCTGCTACTGCTGCTGCTACTGCTGCTGCTACTGCTGCTGCTACTGCTGCTGCTACTGCTGCTGCTACTGCTGCTGCTACTGCTGCTGCTACTGCTGCTGCTACTGCTGCTGCTACTGCTGCTGCTACTGCTGCTGCTACTGCTGCTGCTACTGCTGCTGCTACTGCTGCTGCTACTGCTGCTGCTACTGCTGCTGCTACTGCTGCTGCTACTGCTGCTGCTACTGCTGCTGCTACTGCTGCTGCTACTGCTGCTACTGCTGCTACTGCTGCTGCTGCTGCTGCTGCTGCTGCTGCTGCTGCTGCTGCTGCTGCTGCTGCTACTGCTGCTGCTACTGCTGCTACTACTGCTGCTACTACTGCTACTACTACTGCTACTACTACTGCTACTACTACTGCTACTACTACTGCTACTACTACTGCTACTACTACTGCCTCTACTGCCTCTACTGCCTCTACTACTGCTGCTGCTACCTTTACTGCTACTGCTACTACTACTACTGTTACAATTACTACCGCTACAGCAATTGCCGCTACTACTGCTGTTACAATTACTACCGCTACAGCAATTGCCGCTACTACTGCTGTTACAATTACTACCGCTACAGCAATTGCCGCTACTACTGCTGTTACTGCTATTTGTGGTACGTATGAACTAATACTATTATCTGTAGATACTCCAAAATATCCATCTACTGGTCCTACAGTGGAAATGAAGATACGAAGAATAGCTGGAGTACATAGAGCTACTCAGTGTTGTGTAGATCCTAAGGCTAACAACTACGCCCTCTTACAGTCCAGAGAGTATTCAAGGTTGGTATTGTGTAGGCGCACAAAATGTAACACTGTATTGTCAGGTGACATCGTGGTTCTCGCAACCAAATTGCACACTCTATCTCAGCTATTACATGTGCACATGTATTCTGTAGCTCTTTTGCTGAAGTTCGTCCTTCGCAAATGTCAGACGATTTTCTTACATTACTGGATACAGCCGATGAGATGGATGGAATATGTGACATACTAATCAAGGTAGCTGGTAATGTTTTGTTTGTAGTGATTGAATGTAGTTATTTTTGGATTCAACACAGCCAAGATATGCCTTACCAATAAATACTGATTGGTAATACGTTATGAAGCACCTTTTTGTCAACTTCCTGCGAGCAGCGACCTTTTCAGCTTCTTCCAGCATGCCAAGCTGTTATCAAAGTATAATAAAATTATATTTTATTCAAGATGCAAGCAACAAATTTGGCATTTCAAGATGTAGAATGGTCAACCTGGTGTAGATTCTGCTAGTGAAATGGGCATTATCAATTTTTATTTTGAGTACTGTGATTGGTTAATCAAGTTGTAACGAGTCCAGTAATTGCTTTCAATGATAAGTTGATATTGACTGTTACAATTTATTATAATATTAATGTAATTGTATATAGCTATAATGTTATACTGTGATATTAATGTAATTTTATATAAATATGATGTTTTACTGGCTGTCTGTAAAACACCGATTGTGTTGTAGTGCCATGGGGGACGATTCCCCTGCCACCAGTTTATACTAGCCAGTAGGAGTGCGTATTTCAACAAATCCCTCTCAGCACTAGATACGTCTGCTGATATTTCCTCTACCGATGAGGAAAGGAAAGAGCAGTTTTTTATTCCCTCCAATGTGCAAGAGCTAGCAGTTGACATAGAGCTAGATGACATGCAGTTTTTTCTAAAATATATCTACACAGGACATAACTATGTATTAAACAGTGGTGAGTTGTTAGTAGTATGTGGTGTGTTTGGGAGTTATTCTGCATGCTGATGTGGTGAACATTTTATAGTTTAATAAAGCTTAGAGAGAATATGAGACTTAAGAGAATGCGAGATTTGGAGAGAATGTGAGACTTTGAGAGAATTTGAGATTTGGAGAGAGTGTGAGACTTTGTGAGACTTGGAGAGATTGTGAGACTTTGTGAGATTTGGAGAGATTGTGAGACTTGGAGAGAGTGTGAGACTTTGTGAGACTTGGAGAGATTGTGAGACTTTGTGAGATTTGGAGAGATTGTGAGACTTGGAGACTTTGTGAGACTTGGAGAGATTGTGAGACTTTGTGAGATTTGGAGAGATTGTGAGACTTGGAGACTTTGTGAGACTTGGAGAGATTGTGAGACTTCGTGAGACTTGGAGAGATTGTGAGACTTGGAGAGAGTGTGAGACTTGGAGAGAATGTCAGATTTATTTAATCCAGGTCTGCCACTTTTATGTCACATTCAGCTGCATTACAGCAATACTTTTAAATGAAAGTCTCTACTCATATCTGAACTTTTATCACAAAATTTTGATGAAATGTCTAAAGATTTGTTTACAATGATAAAAGTACTTGGGTTCAACAACATTTTAGATTTGACTGTTGTATGCTCTAATTTTGATGTTTTTATGTTATTCTGTGCTCATTGATTGGGTTTGTCGCCTTATCTACCCAATCTACATTAAAAGCAATTTTTCTCTTGCTCTCAGCCTACGCAAGTCTGGGGAGGTTAGCACCTCAATATTGGTGAGATCTCTTATAAATTATGGGTGATTGATGGTGCTCTGTTGTAGCTGAGTGTGAGTGCATGTCCCAGGGATTAACTAAAGAGATTCTGGAGAAAGTTGGTGGGAGAATAGCTAAGATAAGAGAGATTGGAAAAAAGTTTGGTGTAAATTCTCTATCATCTGCGTCGGGGTAATTATTTTACTACATGTAGTATAGCGCATAACCAACTATCGCACTTGATAGTCTCAGAGTTCACTAGTTGCCTCTGTCAAATTTTAGATAGATGAGATAGGTAAGATTTCCCAGGAGAGCTTTTTTAAATTTGGTTTTTAAGCACTTATATCATTTGGGTGTTTAGCTGGTGACTTTAGTTTATTATACTTTATCCAATCAGAAGAAGTTCGCAGCTAGTAATATCCAATCACAGTAGGTTGCAAGTAAGTACTATCCAATCACAGATGTATATGATCTAATGTTATCGAATCAGAAGAAGGTGTTAGCTAGTAATGTCCAATCAGAGAAGTGGTTAGCCAGTGTTATCCAATCAGAAGTTGGTTAGCCAGTGTTATCAATCAGAGAAGTTGTTAACCAGTATTATCCAATCAGAGAAGTTGTTAGCCAGTATTATCCAATCAGAAGTTGTTAGCTAGTGTTATGCAATCAGAGAAATTGTTAGCCAGTATCAACCAATCAGAGAAGTTGTTAGGTAGTGTTATCCAATCAAAAAATTTGTTAGCTGGTATTATCCAATCAGAGAAGTTTTTAGCTAGTGTTATCCAATCAGAGATGTGGTTACATAGTATTATACAATTGTATGCATTCATTATCAGGTGCAAATGCTGCTCCGTTCCCTCCTACATGATGTCTAAACACAAAGAGTGGTGCAATGTACAGCTCATATCATTGGAAGGCAGAGAGCTCATGTGCCATAGATGTGTGCTAGTAGGTAGAATGGAGTACTTTCAGGTGATGCTCACTGGGCAGAGGTTAGTGTCTGCGGAGAAACCAAACCCATCGGATTGTATTATTTCACGGAATACACAACCATATCAGCTGTTCATTTGCATATTTGAATAATTTTCGCTGTGTTGTCATTTCTTGATTAGAATCTGAGAAGTAATTATATTTTGAAACTTGGAATTGAAGTTTAGGACATCTACGGGGTCGCATTTCATAATATAACTGATATCGGTTGAAGTCTATATATTTGTCAGGGGAAAGACAAACCTGTGAGACTGGAGCTACCAATACCATATGATATTCTATATGCAGTCATACTCTATGTATATACTGACAGGTGTGATCACCTGCAAGGTATGGGGCCTAAGGCTTATGTTTTGTTTCACCTACTAACACACCCCTCCGCACAACAATCACTTATGAGTTCTGGCTATGTTGTTTCTATCGCAAACTTGAGTTCGGGTGTTAATTATTACTTGGTTCGTGTTTGCTATTTGGCAGGACCAGACAATTTTATGTAAACGGCTAGTCGTAACTCCTGACACCAGCAGCGCAACTTCCTGCTTCTTCTCTCCTTTTACGATTTACAAGTTTTTTTTATTACGTTCTATATAATTTGTAATCTTATGAAAGGTATATAGACCCGGAGATTTATAATACAGTGTTGTGTGTAGGGCAGTACATAGACATAGAGATCTATAATACAGTGTTGTGTGTAGGGCAGTACATAGACATAGAGATCTATTATCCAGTGTTGTGTGTAGGGCAGTACATAGACATAGAGATCTATAATACAGTGTTGTGTGTAGGGCAGTACATAGACATAGAGTTCTATAATACAGTGTTGTGTGTAGGGCAGTACATAGACATAGAGATCTATAATCCAGTGTTGTGTGTAGGGCAGTACATAGACATAGAGATCTATAATACAGTGTTGTGTGTAGGGCAGGACATAGACATAGAGATTTATAATACAGTGTTGTGTGTAGGGCAGTACATAGACATAGAGATCTATAATACAGTGTTGTGTGTAGGGCAGGACATAGACATAGAGTTCATGGTGAATGTGCTAGTAGTGGCTGATCAGCTGCTGTTGCTGAGGCTGAAGGAGATCTGTGAACAGCTGATTATCTCACAGCTCAATATAGACAACGTGACTCAAGTGTACCAACTATCTATCACCTACCAGACAGAGCAGCTCAGGGTGAGATAACTTCTCTCGTCTCCCATCTCTACAACTAGCTGTCTCATTGAATCTACGGATAATTTTTTTATGGTAGATGGTAAATGTTAGTCCGCAGAAATGTTAAAAATACTGACATTTTGCTCTAAAGCGACAATCGTAGGAATGTTTGCGTGCAATACTGTACTTTTTTTAATAATGATTACAAATGTGTGAGCTTTAATAAAAAATTTTCATCGTGATCGATTCACTATATTTTAGTTTAATTAAATAATGTTTGCTTCACATGTTTCTTTTAATTGTTTATTAGTTTCATCATTTTGCTAATTTTTCACAATTGTTTGTTTTATTGCTCTTGGTGCCAATGTGAATATAGCTTGTCAACTTATGTGCATCACTAAATGTAACACATTGTAGGATGCAGCTTTGTCTATGATATGCCTAAACATGGCAGAGATGTTGGAGTTATCCTTGCTAGACGCGCTTGACCTGCAGTGTTTAGACCTGCTCACTAGCTACTACAGAGGCAGGATGAGGTGCATGAGCAGACGATGTTTAGTCAAAACCAGGTAACTGTGTGAGGTGTTATATAGTTGTAGTACTATACCATATAGTGTTATATAGTTGTGGTACTATACCATATAGTGTTATATAGTTGTGGTACTATACCATATAGTGTTATATACTTGTAGTACTATACCATATAGTGTTATATACTCGTAGTACTATACCATATAGTGTTATATAGTTGTAGTACTATACCATATAGTGTTATATACTTGTAGTACTATATCATATAGTGTTATATACTCGTAGTACTATACCATATAGTGTTATATACTCGTAGTACTATACCATATAGTGTTATATAGTTGTAGTACTATACCATATAGTGTTATATACTCGTAGTACTATATCATATAGTGTTATATACTTGTAGTACTATACCATATAGTGTTATATACTCGTAGTACTATACCATATAGCGTTATATAGTTGTAGTACTATACCATATAGTGTTATATACTCGTAGTACTATATCATATAGTGTTATATACTTGTAGTACTATACCATATAGTGTTATATACTCGTAGTACTATACCATATAGTGTTATATAGTTGTAGTACTATATCATATAGTGTTATATAGTTGTAGTACTATACCATATAGTGTTATATACTTGTAGTACTATATCATATAGTGTTATATAGTTGTGGTACTATACCATATAGTGTTATATACTTGTAGTACTATATCATATAGTGTTATATACTTGTAGTACTATATCATATAGTGTTATACAGTTGTAGTACTATACCATATAGTGTTATATACTTGTAGTACTATATCATATAGTGTTATATAGTTGTGGTACTATACCATATAGTGTTATATACTTGTAGTACTATATCATATAGTGTTATACAGTTGTAGTACTATATCATATAGTGTTATATAGTTGTGGTACTATACCATATAGTGTTATATACTTGTAGTACTATATCATATAGTGTTATACAGTTGTAGTACTATATCATATAGTGTTATACAGTTGTAGTACTATACCATATAGTGTTATATACTTGTAGTACTATATCATATAGTGTTATATACTTGTAGTACTATATCATATAGTGTTATACAGTTGTAGTACTATACCATATAGTGTTATATACTTGTAGTACTATATCATATAGTGTTATATAGTTGTGGTACTATACCATATAGTGTTATATACTTGTAGTACTATATCATATAGTGTTATACAGTTGTAGTACTATACCATATAGTGTTATATAGTTGCGGTCCCACTGAGGAGGAGATGAACCTGGTTGTCAAAGAACAGGAAGAGGAGGTCGCTTACCAGCCCAAAAGATCTCGGAGAAAAACCAGAACAACTTCTGCTTCCAGTGTGGACTCTGATGTAGTCAGCACTGCTCTCGAAGGTAGGAGTACCTGTAGCAGTACCTGTAGTAGTACCTGTAGCAGTACCTGTATTATTAGCAGCTATAGGATCTGTACTACTGGTAGTAGTGGTAGAAGTAGTATCACCAATAAACAATAGTGAGGAAGGATAGGGTCAACCTACAGAACTGCTCCTATTTTAAGAGCTAAGAGTGAATGATGGAGATTTCAAAGAAGAATTTGACGACATAGACTCAACGGTAGAACCAGTCAAATCTCCGGAGATTGAAACCTCCCCGACTTCACCCATCGCTGGCAGCAGGTAGTAGACTGTGCATTGGTTAGTTTCATAGGTATGGTTATCTGTTATTCATTAGTGATTTGTTCTTTAATAACTATTTCTTGGGTACTTCAGGGGTGACAGTCCGATGATCACTTCACATAGTACTTCACCTTCTGCTGGTTCAGTTAAACATCATAGATGTACTTCAGCAGGAGACGGCGATGGACCAACCTCATTGAGAGACATTATGCTGCAAGAAAAGAAGGCTACTGTTAAGTCTCAACCTGAAAGGTGATTTGTTGTGTTAGCTGTAAATTCGCTTTTTTTGCCATCATGTCTAGTGATTGTGAATTATCTTTTGGCTTTAGCAGTTGTGGGATTTCTTTGCTTATGGTTGTCATTTTGCAGCCATTTGATTGTTTTTAGCCAATGTTCTGATAGAAAACCAGTAAAAAATTTGTTATTTTAGATGAAATAGTATTTTGCCCTCTTCACGTTGAATGAAATGCGATGTTATTGCCAGTGTTAGAAAAAAATGGTATAATTTTGCCATTCGCATAGATTATGCCAAATTGTTGATGATTGCAATCAAGCAATCAGGCACTCAAAATGTGAAACCTGTTAGGAAATGTGTAATTCAGGCTTCACCTGCTGAGCTGAGGTGTCTTTTGTTCTCTCTCAGTTTAACTGCTGGTTCAGGCACATTATTTCTCATTTTCTTTAGTTTCTAATTTACTCATGTGCTAGCTAAATGGTACAAACCAATATATCACTAGCGATTGTATAGTTCCATCAGCAGAACAAAACATGGAAAGCTCAGGAATGGTAAACTAACATTGCTAGTCTCCATGTTGTATTTGTTTATGTAATGCAGGAAAGTGAAAGGTAAACAGAAGTATAGAACAATCAGTTTAGACTCCTCTTTTAAAACAAATGGTGAAAAGACAACTCCAACTACCTCAACCAAATCCCAACCAGCCTGGTAATTATTGCTGTCCTTTCTACATGGTTTACCAGCTGCATCTTTGTTCATTTTTATTTTGCTGAGAAATGGTTGACAGGTTCAACCCACAGCTACTGAATATACATCTACTTGTTTATGACTTGCTTGAAAATGTATTTTAATGCTCTTTTATTGATTTAACAAAGTTTGTAACACCATCATTCAAATATTCAACATTCAAGGCCCCGTCAAGGGAAACCTTTGTATCTTTTTAACTGCAACTGTTCAGATCATCATTCATGCTCTCTTTAAAGTGTCAGGTATTCTATTATTATTATTTGTATTCATTTTGCTAATGTTTCAACCTATTATGATTTCAATATTATGTATTCTTATTTTATTACTTATTAATCATTATTCTTATTATTATAACCACAACTTTCTACGTTATTATTTTTATTTGACTTTTACACAGGTCGACGGCTCCACCAGTTGCAGCTGTCACGTCTCTCAGAGATGTTATGAGAAATGAGGAGTCACGTCAATTTACAAAGGATGTAGTTGGCTGTAATAAAGCCTTCAAATCTAAACCTAAGTACATCAACGTAAGCAAAACAAGGTACGCACTCCCTCATAGGTTGGTATAGGCAACTTGTAAGTTTCGTAAAATCGGTCTTTTCAAACTCTTTTTTTTTGTGATAATCAGATTATGAACTGATTATTTGTTATAATTTTTTACATGGTTAATTACTATATTTATTAATTGTAGCAGCTGTTGTTTTTCATACTATTTCAATCATATGATAATTATTACTAATATAATGTGCCAAAATGTTTTAGTTGTTCTACTAGTTTCGTAACAAAGTACAATATTGAAATTACAATAGAAAAGTTAAGCCATCATTGGACTGTTTCATTATGTTTATTATTTTTTGACACAGTAACTTCTGTTTCATGGGAGTTGTCTCATTCTCGATTGCTGTCATTTCCAGTTCATCTACTCTAGATTTGATATACAATGTTATTTTGATGGTCGGATAGTTTTCATTTACTGAATTTGTTTGCTTTTTAGTGTAAAACAATCAGTTGTTGAAAAGGGGCCAGCTTGGAGTATTCCCACCTCTCCACCTCCCTCCACTAATGGACATTCCTTGTCTCCATCCAATCACAGAGTGTTAACTTCTCCCACCTCTGCTTTTTCTGCCTCACCAACTAAGCTCTCTGCAGCGTCCAACCTACAACAAATCATAAAACAGGAAGCAATAGAAATGGAAGAACGCCAAAGATACTCTAAGAAGCCTCTCACCAACGTTCAGGTAATGTTTTTGTCATTTGCTGTTTTGAAAGTTTTTTTAAACCCAGTAGAGATAGACGATTTTGTTTGGTTATCAAAATCTTAGATTTAGATCTACCTTTTGTATATTTTAGATAGAGGAGAGGGCTATGGAGGAGCTAAAATTAAAATATGAAGCTATGAAGAAACCATATGAACATATTTCTGTAGAGCGAGTGACGCATGTGTCATCAGCTCCTTTATGGAGAAATCAGGGCACCTGAACACTGCTGTCACTTGATATGACACTACGTAGCAGGTGCTTTCTATCAGCGTTAATGTATTCTAATAGAATACATCAGCTAGTCATTGTTATTATTTATATGTAGAGTACTCTGGATAATACAGATTCCTATCATCTCACTGTTGTTCATTAGACTGCACAGTTTAAGTAAGGTACTTGGTCAGTTTAAGTAAGATACTGGATCAGTACCAGCAAGGGATATGTATGTACATATTGAACACTCTTTGCAAGTGTGATGCCAATATTTTTTACAAGATAAAGCTAGCAGTATAACTGGTACACCCACAGTATAGCATAATGGTTTGGGTGTTTGAAGTTTAGACTTCAGTTTTTCCAAAGTTTTTTGTAGTCTGGTTGTTTCACTTGTTACCTTTACTCAGCACAACAGGACTAACTAAGTAGTTAACTCCAGTAATCAAGTTACTTACCTACACATTGTCGTTGTGTGTACTTTTTGTTTCCTACACTGTTTGAAAACCCCATTGCAAACCATTTATCTTTCATTAATCAGAACACACGACTTTGTTACATCAATTTACATTTTATGTTGACCTTGACCTAAGTATTGTATTGCAATAGCGCGTTTTAAAGGTTTGGTAACTTTTGTTTTCTTGATTTTTGCCAAAGCCAAAACCCAAATCCATTTAACCAAATACCTTTATTCTTGAGAAGACAAAATTTATCTACTTTTAAGCTAAATATATCTAAAAGTTCTTGTGACAAACTTGTCGTTGTTGGGTTTTCATTTTTCCATTTTTTTCCTTTTGCTCTTTCTTTTGATGGTTTTGATTTTTGGCGACTTCTGAAACACATTTACCAATGGATGCCGGTGCCAAAACTGTATATATATGCTATTTACATAGTCTGGAATTATTTCTAAGATTGCGCTTGGCATAGATGGCAGAAGGAAGCGCTGTTTTTGTTATCATGTCATTCCGTGCTAGGAAAGGTTCAATAATTCGTTGTCACAAAAATTACTTTTAATGTTTGTTTAGAAATTCAGCACAATACTTATCTTGATTTTCCAGCTTATAAGATTTTTAGTGCTTGTTGCCAAATGTGATTGACTGTTTTAAAAAAGCAACAATAACAGACTCTACAGCTCAACTTTTGAATGTGACCTCAGTTTGAAAGTTTCAAAATGAACATGGAGAAGAAGCTACAAAAAGTTTTTTTGCAAAGTCAATCTTTTGTAATCAATAGAGCTTTACTAATAATGTTTCGAGACAAAAGTCCTCAAATTTTTTGCTGCTACCTTTAATGAACAGATTAGTAAATCCAAATATTTGCTTCTTTTAAGTAGATTACTCTAAAAAAAACTTTGGCAAAATATTTCATTTTGTTTGGTATGAGTAATGGGTACTGGGACTGTCTTTCTCAAACTCATTTAGTCCTGAATACAGTAGTGTGTAGACCACAATAGCGCAATTAATATGTATAAAATGTTAGTTTGGTTTCATTACGATAATTATTAGTAGTTGTTTGGAACCATTTTAGTAGTGAAGTATCAAAACCAAAGCTGAAGTACATCGCTCATGACCGAGATCTGCTCTTACATTACTACTATCGCTCATGACCAAGATCTGCTCCTACATTACTACTACCGAGATCTGCTCCTACATTACTACTACCGAGATCTGCTCCTACATTACTACTACCGAGATTTGCTCCTACATTACTACTACCGAGATCTGCTCTTACATTACTACTACCGAGATCTGCTCCTACATTACTACTACCGAGATTTGCTCCTACATTACTAATACCAAGATCTGCTCTTACATTACTACTACCGAGATCTGCTCCTACATTACTACTACCGAGATCTGCTCCTACATTACTACTACCGAGATCTGCTCCTACATTACTACTACCGAGATTTGCTCCTACATTACTACTACCGAGATCTGCTCTTACATTACTACTACCGAGATCTGCTCCTACATTACTACTACCGAGATTTGCTCCTGCATTACTAATACCGAGATCTGCTCTTACATTACTACTACCGAGATCTGCTCCTACATTACTACTACCGAGATCTGCTCCTACATTACTACTACCGAGATCTGCTCCTACATTACTACTACCGAGATTTGCTCCTACATTACTACTACCGAGATCTGCTCCTACATTACTACTACCGAGATTTGCTCCTACATTACTACTACCGAGATTTGCTCTTACATTACTACTACCGAGATCTGCTCCTACATTACTACTACCGAGATTTGCTCCTACATTACTACTACCGAGATTTGCTCTTACATTACTACTACCGAGATTTGCTCCTACATTACTACTACCGAGATCTGCTCAGACATTACTACTACCGAGATTTGCTCCTACATTACTACTATCACTCAATGTGCCAACACCAAATTTTTAGTTACGAGAAAGAAATTTATACTTTGTTCAATCCTAAACTCTTTTGTTAATTTTTATTTGTGACGTAAAGTTTAGAGGTTGCCGTTTCTGTGCGATTAACTGTTCTGTGCAGCGTTATTTATCTACTCAGGAAAAAACTATAGTACAAAATGAGAGTTTTAGGAAGAGCACTTTATTGTTTTATACATTTTGGGTTAGCAGTCCACGTGATTCCTTACGGTTGTTCACTTTCCTGTACAAACCCCATTGCTCATTTAATTGAACTAGAATTGACAATTTCAGTTCTGTTTCGTCATAACTAGATACAATATTTTCAACGTATTGTAATGGATTCCGGTCTGTTACCACGGACATCCACTAGTCTCGAGTATTCTACCTCTCTCCAGAGGGGACACTGTACTGACCGACAGTGACAACTGTATAGGGCAACCGAATTACCCGGTAAGGCAAGAGCCCATGGCTCAGACAAACAGTACCGAGGTAGTGTTTGCTATAGTGGCTTTATTACAAAGCAGTCCTGAGGGTAATTATTCCTCTAGGTGTTTAGCAATATAAGAATACATGCTATGGCTCATTGTAATGAATGCACTGATTATCAGTAGGAGCTCTCCTTTTATAGGAGAGCTAAGGAACACAAAACATATAAGAGACAAGGCACAGGAAGTAATGCAACCAATGACATCAATTATATAAATACTTAACCAATCACAATGCAATGCAAGATAATACAAGGAGGTGCCAAGTGGCTAAGGGCGGAGTCTTTTCTCCTAACTGTCCAATGACGGCTCCTACAGGGTCCCCAGGCTGTATATAGAATCAGGTCCACTAAGTTGGTACTTTAGGGGTAGGCACTTCCTGTTTACGACCTTGACTAAGTTCCTGGACATCTTTACAGATCCTCGTCTAAGGCGGCCATCTTGTGCCGGCCCAGTACAGCTGTACCGGGTCGGTAGAGGTCACTACCGACCCTGCAGGGGTCAATACCGGCCCTGCTTACCATGCTACCGGCACAGTATGACTTCCTACCCAACAGCTATTAACCAAATGCTGTGGGCAGAAGTCTAGCGCATTGCTTCGTAAAGTTCCTAGTGTAAACTACCCGTTCACCACTAGAGTGCACTGAAATCTACCACATACCTCTCTCCATTAAAGTCATAGCCTGGCTTTAATAATAAAATATTAAGAGTAGATATGTGTGGGGGGTAACACTTGTACCCAGGTTATATATTTGATTATGTAACAGATATATATATAACAGAACAAGAGTATATATTTAGTAGCATATATACAATGTCTGGCGTCTCATTTAGTAGAGAGCGCCCCTGAGGCTGGTGGCTTGCTGGCGCAACCGCCCAACCTCGGTAGTGACAAGCCGCGCTTCAGCTTTAGCCACAGTCGTCTGTTCCTCCGACAGAGTCTGGCTGATCAGCAGCCTCCGCAGCTCTCCCAGCTGCTTCTCCAGAGTAGTGACGTGATCCTCTATCTGGGTAGCTAGACGGTCACTGTGTTGCAGGAAGTGCAGTGATGGTCTGGGTACGTCCACCTCTCCTGGCTCAATGCTGGCAACTTCTGGCTCTGGTAGGCAAGTTGCGCTAGGCGGACTAGCCGTCCGTTTGGGTATTCTATACCCGGTGAGGGTTGGCGTGAGCTTGCCTCTCTTGTCATCCTTCCTCTTCGGAGCTTCCCTTTGTACTGGAGAGCCCAGTCGCTTCTTCACAGGCACCTTGGGAGTTGGTTCCCCTTGATGTGTGGGCTGGCATCGCCTGAACTTAGATGCGTTGCTCCATCTAACAAATTCACAGAAGCGGGAGTAGCTCGGCCGATCTACAGTGTATATGATCCCCGTCTTCTGGTAGTGCATGTCATTTCCTGGTGCATCGAACTTGCTCTGATGCGAGTATACCGCGTCGCGGCTCTCGCTCGCATAGTGGCACCGACAGTAATGCCGTAGATAGTGCTGCAGGGTGTGCACCCTGAGCTGCCGCATGTTCCTGGCCTGGTAGTTGCACTTGGTGCACGTATAGTCCACGGCCTCCTGTAACAGGTGCTCCACCCGCTCCTCCGTCTCCGAGGTGACCCAGCGCAGCATGCGCCATCTTGTAGGGTTTCGTCTCCCATCCTCCTTCCATGAGGTGGTTGGCTCATCGTCCAACGTAGGGGTGACTGGGGCCGGCACCTTCTCCTCGGTCTCCTCTGCCTTCTCCTCTGCCGTAGGGCTGGGAGCTTGTACCAACCGGATGGTGAGCCTCGGTGTCACGTCCACTTGGGAGCGTGAATCTACAACACAAGGTGCATGATAGACTTTATGCAATGTGTTAATGGGCTGCCTATATTGCAGCGGAGCTTGCTCTACCATAGTGTCATGTATGGGCGAGAGCAGTGGCCCTGGAAGTTCTAGCGCTGACAGAACCTTCCGTATTTTACTCCTAGGAGAACGCCGTTCCTTATTTAAGGAAAGCCAGCGCCTTTTCTCCTCTTCCCACCGTACCGTGGGGGTGCAAGCAACATCCCGTGCCGGGGTGTGGTGCACTGTGCTGTGTGGCACTAAGGTTGGTGGTGAAGACGTCGTGGGACGTTCACCCTTAGCTGCCACCACAGACTTCTTCCTTCGGTAGGCTCTACAAGGGTAATTACTGCCTTGTAACCTCTCAGTCCCTCCTGACTGAATCTCTGGAGGACCCCGGGCCGGTACAGGGTTGCCCCGGGCCGGCATAGAGGTGCTCCGGGCCGGTAGGGAGTCATCCCGGGCCGGCAGGCAGGCAGCATCAAGTGGTGGGCACTTGATCTCCCGCTCTTTTTTATCTACTGCCCTTCTGAGGGTGTCAGCAGTCCCAACTCGTGGGAGAGCGCATTCTCTACTGTCACCAGCGCATGGTAAGTCTAGAGGTATAGGTTTAGCATAGCCAGGCGGGCTGCCACTCCGTAGTGCTAACGGATCTCGTGGCGTGCAGTTTTCAAACAACCATTTCGAAAACGCTGCGTTTAATTGCTCACCTTCTGTTTCTTTCTTAGCCAGCTGGATCTCCTTCTCCTCAGCTTTTCCTTTCTTAGGCTTAGTGTACAGCTCTGCTGTGGGCATGGTCTCCAGCTCTTTCTCTAGCTGGGCAGGTGGATAGTCGTCTAAGTCCAGTAGCAGATCCTCTGCGTCGCTCAACTCTAGACAGTGGTTGGACATCTTGTAAGCAGGTGTTACTTGGTCGATGACTTTCGCGGGTATGAGTGGCTTCTTGGAGCTGCAGTGTTGTTCACAATTCTGACTCACTCTGTCTGGCTCCACAGGAAGTGTTTGGGTACTGGGGGTTTTTGGCCGCTTCTCCAACTTCTTCCGACGGTCTGCTACAGTGATTCTGTGCACTGGAGGTTGTCGGGGAGCTCCTGGGGATTCTTTTGAAACCAAGCGTGATGTGGTCCGCACCTCCCTTGCAGCCTTTTTGGGTCTGTTTACTGCTTTCCTTGCCTTTCCTCTAGGCGGGTGGTGGGAATTCCCATCTATGCACAGTTGAGCGCTCTCATAGCCTGCCTCTGTGTGGTGCTTGTTTGCTTCATCTCTGCATCTTTTAACAGAGGGTTGATAGTCAAAGGGCAGCTGCCTCTCTCCAGCAGCAGGGCTCCCTTCTCCCCAGCGCAGGGGCGTAGCCAGCGGGGGGGGGGGAAACACTGTTTGGCCTATAGCTTCCACAGTTGTTGTCCGATCCGGCTCAAATCTTTTGCCTTCTACCTGTGGCGGGGGGCTCTTCACAGCCTGATACATTCCACCTGTAGTTCTCTCTACAGTGGGTGGTTGTGTGGGGACGTCCTCTTCTTCAGGGGTGTAAGGGGGGTCCTCCGTCAGCTCTGCTTGCGCTAGACGGACACTATCATTAAGTGGCCGCCCGTGCTTGTCCGTGCAAGGTAACACATGTCCGTCAATGATGACATGGGAGTCTGGAAACCTTAGGGCACACTCGTGTAAGGTGAGAAACGGCATGCCAATTATGGCATCTTCATTGATGTCACTAATGACGAAGTTAACGCTCGTTCTCAGTTTACGAAGCTGCAAGTTTACTTGCAGGTTACCGTAAAAGGGAATCCTTGACCCGTCAGCCATGAGTCCATGTGCCTCGCTGCGTTGCAGCGTGTCTTTCACTGACTGTGGCAATTGCTGGTACAGATGTCTCGACAGCAAGTTGGTTGTGCAGCCTGTGTCAATCAGCAGGGAGGCTGGTCTACCGGCTAACCTTCCAGCCAGGAAGTAGCTGGCCTGGTAAGGTCGCTCCAGCGGTGGCGCTGCCATTTGTGTGCTCCTGGGGGGTTGTCCACTCTTCTTCAGAGTTACAGGACTGTAAGGGGGTTGACGAGCAATCCGGCTACTGTCAGTCTGTGTTCTCCTGGGGGGTTGTCCACTCTTCTTCAGAGTTCCAGGACTGTACGGGGTGTCAGGAGTTGTCCAGCTGCAGTCAGCGGGTGTTGATGCTCTCTTGGGGGGTTGTCCACTCTTCTTCAGAGTTCCAGGACTGTACGGGGCATCAGGAGTTGTTTGGCTTGTCCAGCGTTGGTTGGTTGCTGTCGGTTGTATCTTGGGAGGTTGTCCACTCTTCTTCAGAGTTCCAGGACTATAAGGGGTTGTGGGTGTGGTCCGGCTTGCCCAGCTGCAGTCAGCTGCCGGTGGCGCTACTGCGGGCGCCGGCCGTTTCCCGTCTGTCTGGGGTTGTTTGCAAAGTGAGCTGCGCGCTGAGTTCGGGGGCAGGTACTCATCATGTGACCTGGTTGTCCGCAGCCCCAGCAGCGTGTTGCAGGCTCTGCCTCCAACTGTGGAGCGGGAGCCGCCTGTCTTGCCGCTCTCAGCGACCGTAGCTCTTCTGTTAGTAGCTTTAGGCTGTCCATGACTGTTGTCATAGGATCCGGTATGGCAGGTGTAGGGGTGTGGTGTGTCTGCTGTACGGCAGTAGCGGTGGAGACACGTTGAGACGGGCCCTTGGCAACCGTCCTCATCCATTCCTCTTCCTCCTCGTCGGCATCCTCTTCCAACATCCGTACATGAGCCTGGCGCTCCTCAAACGGTGTCTTTATCTGCATATACTCGTTGCCAGCCCTGACTGCTTCGGCTACGTCAATGGGTTGCATGGCCAACAAGTGTCTTTGCAGGTAAGCATTTCCAACTGTGGTGCTGAAGATATCCAGCATCATCCTCTGCATGGGTCGGTGAGGTAGATCTGCATACGCAACGCGCACTAGGCGCTCTACTTCACTTGCATGCTCTTGGAGCGACGTCTTGTGTTGGCGGCGTAGGCTAGTCAGCCGGGACATAGCTTCCCTGGGTGTTAGCCCAAAACGTGCTCGTAGTGCAGCAAAGATACCCTGCAGTTGTGGAGGCTTTCCACAGTCCAATGCTTTACCTCGTAATGCATCCCTTAGGTATAACATGGCCGTGTTCTCTGGCCACTCATTCATTTCGGCTACCTCAATGAATCGGCTGATGAAGTACTCGACGTCTCCTTCGCCGTCGAACTTCGGAGCCTTTAGCCTAGCTGGTGCATTGTCTTGGTTGGGCCTCATCATAGCCGTCAATGCTTCGGTCAATCTATCAATGGCTGTAGCTTCTGGGTTGCCAGCGGGTGCTCGACCAGCGCTGCGTGCTCTCTGGGTGGCCATTCTTTGCAGATAGAGGAGTGATCTCAACTCAAATCTAAGAAATGGTCAATACAACTGGATCCCGGGCCGGTATAGGTTAGATCCGGGTCGGTAGCTGTGTTTCCAGTGGCTCTAGCAGATCTAGGGGTTGGTCCAATGGATACTGTGGCAGTATCTGGCACTCCGTCGCTTGTAACAACCGTTACGAAACTTCTTGTACTGCTGCAGGGCGGAGCGAAGCTCTACGGGCCTACAGGCAGTAGTGTAGGGACACTGTAAATGGATACAGTGCCGGGGTCACTGTTACCAGCTGAGTAGCACTCCAAGCTGAATAACCTCTGGTAGCTGAGTCTGTATAGCTGATACACGACTCTCTCTTCTTTTCGCACAGTGCCGGTATCTCTATGTTCAGGTCGGAGCGAACTCTACGAGCCTGTAGAAGATACGGTAGCGTCTGTACTGGACTGCTGCAAACGGAGCAAGCTCTACGGTTGATGCAGACAGCCTTTAGTAGTGGATACTGTGCCGGGATAGCTGCTGCAGTTCGGAGCGCACTCAAACGAACCTGCAGAGAAATCCGGTAGTATCTTGCGTCAATTGCTCTTCCGATCTACTACTTCGGTAGATCAATTTCTCCTCCTCTCTCCAGATCTACACCCGGTAGATCACTTCTCCTTCCTCAGTGGTAGCTGGCCTGCAGTGCATTCGCAGGGCCAGAGGGTAGCGTGAAAGAGCACAGCGTGGGAAGGTACCGTTTATCCCACCGCTGCCACCAATGTAATGGATTCCGGTCTGTTACCACGGACATCCACTAGTCTCGAGTATTCTACCTCTCTCCAGAGGGGACACTGTACTGACCGACAGTGACAACTGTATAGGGCAACCGAATTACCCGGTAAGGCAAGAGCCCATGGCTCAGACAAACAGTACCGAGGTAGTGTTTGCTATAGTGGCTTTATTACAAAGCAGTCCTGAGGGTAATTATTCCTCTAGGTGTTTAGCAATATAAGAATACATGCTATGGCTCATTGTAATGAATGCACTGATTATCAGTAGGAGCTCTCCTTTTATAGGAGAGCTAAGGAACACAAAACATATAAGAGACAAGGCACAGGAAGTAATGCAACCAATGACATCAATTATATAAATACTTAACCAATCACAATGCAATGCAAGATAATACAAGGAGGTGCCAAGTGGCTAAGGGCGGAGTCTTTTCTCCTAACTGTCCAATGACGGCTCCTACAGGGTCCCCAGGCTGTATATAGAATCAGGCCCACTAAGTTGGTACTTTAGGGGTAGGCACTTCCTGTTTACGACCTTGACTAAGTTCCTGGACATCTTTACAGATCCTCGTCTAAGGCGGCCATCTTGTGCCGGCCCAGTACAGCTGTACCGGGTCGGTAGAGGTCACTACCGACCCTGCAGGGGTCAATACCGGCCCTGCTTACCATGCTACCGGCACAGTATGACTTCCTACCCAACAGCTATTAACCAAATGCTGTGGGCAGAAGTCTAGCGCATTGCTTCGTAAAGTTCCTAGTGTAAACTACCCGTTCACCACTAGAGTGCACTGAAATCTACCACAGT
This sequence comes from Cryptosula pallasiana, assembly GCA_945261195.1. NCBI lineage: Eukaryota > Metazoa > Bryozoa > Gymnolaemata > Cheilostomatida > Cryptosulidae > Cryptosula > Cryptosula pallasiana. Next base: position 33,129 of record CALYOO010000168.1, read on the forward strand.
ATCAACAATGGGGAAGATTATTTTTTTCAACTTTTAATAATAGACACACCAACATTCCAATTATTAGGCATCTACGCAGAATTACAGCAAACTTGTAACAACATTTGAAAGATGGAGAAAAGTTTTACCAGCGTTCAAGATTTAAATATTCAAAACCTGAACACTAAACCATTACCATTCATGGCGCAACAAAGTTTTTATCACTAATAAGCGTTAAATAGACTGTTGATGTATTTCGATAATATTAGGATTGATTTTTTATATCAATGGTAATGGACAGTATTTTTGTTATACATGAACTATTTTATACTAACAGAAAAACTTCCCCTCACCTCTACTTCCTGTTCTGTTTTTGCACCACCAGCGTCTGAAATAGTTCTGATGACGATTCCTATGCCGCGTATCATTAATAAAAATTAAATGCAGTAACAATTATTCAAACTGCTGATCTTTGACATCTTAAGAATTCGTAACTTAGTTGCCCATATTGTTTATAAAAGCGATGTGTACTTACCATCTTTTTTGCATGGTTATGGCCAGGGCACTGCTTGTCCTACCTGCCATGTCTCCTGATTTGTCAGGGACCCGTCTGATTTTTAAGCACAGACTTTCTCTACTCCTGAAAACTGCTGAATTCTCTGAAAACTCTTGAAATAGGAATATCCTGCCTAAAACCTCCTGCAAACTTTAAGGTGTGGCTACACAGGCCGATGTTTTGCATCGGAAGGCATTCCGATGGGCGTGCCCGACGGGCGTGCCCGACGGGCGTGTCCACTTCGGAACATCGTGCGACCTGTTCGTGAGCATAACCAACATGTTGGTCTATGCCCGATGCCGAACAAACATCGGCTTTCTCTGATTGGTTGAAACAAAATATTTTGTCAAGCTCATCAAGTTCAACTATTTACAACACATTTCCGTTAGAATTTTTGTCAACAACGAGCATCCACTGCAACTCCGAAGGAACTATTATGTTATAATAATAAAATTTGAATAGTGAATTACTTTTTACAAGGCTCATAGAACAGTGGTAATTGACAATTTCAAAATTACTGAGTATAAATATATTAATAAGTAAGATTAATAACAAGTACAATGAGATAAAATTCATTATTACAGCATTTATTTATTATTAATTTTTATTATTATAACTAATGAATAATCACAATAATATCTGGAAGATTTAATAATAAACAGAACCAACACAAAAATATTGAAAGCAATTTTTTCATGGTAAACAAGACCAGCCATACATCACAATGAAATTGTTCTTTAATTATTGTTGTTGTTATTATTGCATTATTATATCAGGGAAACAAATAATTCGTTGTCGGAAATGAAACAGACAAAAACCCGCACTTTGTGCCATGTGATTGGCTAGTTCAGTTGCAGTTCACTGATGTGCTCGTGTACAGCGTCACGCATCTTCGGCCTGTGTAGCCACCTGCACATAGCCACGAACCATCGCATAGGCACATCGGTATCAGACCATCGGTGCAGTGTAGCCAAGCCTTTACTTTTCTATAGAGTAGACATTAGACTTTGAGTTGGCTCGAAACGTACATTGTTTGCAAATGTCTTTGCATACACAGCTTTAAATTGTTTGACAGTAATTTTTGTACAGCATACACCTCAGCAAAATGCTTTGTAAACTAATAAAATAAATTATTATTTGAATTTGCATCTAAGCAATCACCCATTCTATAACCTCGAACCCAGTTGCGACCACTGGAAGCAGCTGTTCTAAATTTGCTCCTTTTTTGTCACGTAAAAAAAATAATTCCCCATGGCAACATAGCATTTTTGTGAAAATATTCTAGGACTCATTGTTTGGTACTTGCTAATATGAATCTGACCAAACATTCGTTTTATTTTTAGTGTTCCTTTATGTCCTTGACCTATAAATGTTATGAATAAGATTTTAGCCTAACAGTACTTGTTTAATGTGCGTTTTATAGCATATCTTTGAGTTTGAAATAAAATTATCATTTCATAAACAGATTTTCAATCACATAAAAAAGAATTTTTGTTGCTTTTTTTTAATTGAGTGTTTACACAAAATTTTGACATCTTAATTGGTACTTGAGCATGATATTTTTTAATTTAAAAAATAAACTTTTTCTTTCTCATTGAAAACCAGGTGCTATTGATACAGTTAACATAAAGTGTGCGTAGAATAAAAAGCTAAAAAATTGAAAAATTATTTTCTAGTAACTTACAATAACATTATTTACACGACAGGTGCTCGTATAATCCACCCCTAAGGTAGCCTTCTTAGTTCACCAGTCACATGACATCAAACTGATGCGTCTGTTACTCATGAAAATTTTTACAAACTAAACGATTAACCGCTACAGGCATTTAATAGATTAATAATTAATATACTTTCTCTCTAAAAAATAATTCAGACAGTTGTTGCCACAGTTTCTTTGGTTCACTCTAGGATTTTATTGTAGCAAAACTAAAGCAAATGAAAAAGAATGTGAATAACATTGATAAATAACATAACCTCAATGATCACAAGCAATTTGGTTAATAATAGTGTAGGGGACGCCATCGTAAACACTGGTTACCCAGGCAACCTCATGTACATTTACACATAGGATTTTTATCGATATTTACTCTAGATATTTTTAGTAGAGACAATTATATATTTTAGAATTATTAATTATTTATTTAACCAAGTTTTCGCAAGATTGTAGTAAATTATTTTTTGGTATCGTAAGGCGCGACTTACGATTTCTTTGTTTACCTAATGTATTTAAATGTCTGTCATCATGAAATAAATCAGAGTTTCCCTGACTCTCAGAAGTTATTCACACTACACTGACTAAGGAGGATAGCACAAGTAGAAGCACAAGAACAGACTACGACTTGCACTAACCACAGACAGTTGTTAGGTTGTTGCATAGCAGTTTCATTTGCATGTTGTTTAATAACGTAAACACGTTATTAAACAACATGCAAATGAAACTGCTATGCAACAACCTAACAACTGTCTGTGGCACTAACCGACTATCTATGTAGGAGAAACTTGGTAGAAAGTGATCGGTCATTTCGGCCCTTTGCTGCATACACTCGCTAGCCGATGTATGGTGCCAAGCATTTCGCCCTCACGCAATAATCGGGATAGACAAGTCGACCCTTATAGCACTGACTGACTACCGAATAAGGCCGAACAAGCCACTCAGAACTTGAACCGTAATTGTGGGAAGTTGTGCAAGTGCATAGCTACCATAAATACACAAAATCCTGCACAATATCACTGTATAAAGCTTAGCAACAGAGTGCTATCTCACTCAGTTTGATTGTCACTCATAATATCACATTTGTTAGATAAAATTAGAAAGAAAATATTATTTAAACATACAAATACATTTGTTGATACGGAAGAACAAAAAATCTCGCTGTAACATGAACACATTTAAAAGATTTTCAATTTACGAAGTACAGATTGTTTTATAATTAGTGTCGCATTGTGTTTTGTGTGGCCATTATTCAGACAAAGAATAAAAGATGAAACCCTTGCAACTAGAAAGTGAAACTGATAGCTTGATCTCTAAGCAAGTAAGTATCTGATAACCAAAGCTATTGTTACACCAATGATGTCTAAAATAACTGTTGAAGCGCTTGATTCCAATAGTAGAATATTTTCTTCACAACTTGAGTCTTGAGGACATGAACTGTTACATTCCGTACTGGTAGCCACACAAGCATTGCTGTCTGCGCAGATGTAACAATTGGCATTGCCTAAAACATAATAGCAAAACGATATAATAGAAAAAAACAACCAATTTCAAAACTTTTCAAACACTATTAATAGATATGCAACCGTGGCATAATGCTAGATAGTTTTGGTTGGTTGTTTTCATGCGACAACACTAATATGGTTCCAATCAGTATTTTGGTATAAAATCTGATATCCCAGTATGGATCACGAAGTTGTTACGACTTTGAAGTTGATAAAGTCAACCGTAAATGTTGTCATTGGTTTTGGCAGATAAAATTAAGTCATTTGTGCTGCAGTCAGTAATGGACAGAAAGATCTCTTGCCAATAATTTCAATGCTATTAGGGGTGCTAGCTTTATTTTAATCACTTCATACTTGGATGCCCCATAGAGGTATAAGTATTTGAATTTTTCTGCGTCTATGATACACCTGCTCTAGGTTCCGATTTCACTGTTACAATGAATAACATATAAAAAATAACTAGTTTTCAAAAAAATTTTAAAAATACTTTTAGACCTGATTTAATCAAGTTTGTGTTTCTATTAACTAGGGATAGAACTGAACAGTTTTTCTGTTTACCATATTTACTCTGAAGAACAAAAAATCGATAAACGAAATTTTAAAATCGTATTATTTTACCAATTATTTTTTACAATCATAATTTTTCATTTACACTTTTATAACTCATGAATAGTACTTCACTACGATTTCCATCAACATAAGTTTATCAACTGCAGTTTCATTCTATCAAAAAGCAGTTTACTAGCACAAGCGGTTTTTTCATTGTTATGATTTGACACCGGTAAAATGTATAAACAATTGTTTAGAACAAGAGGGGCGGCGTTATATTTCTAGAGTAAAACCGATAGAATTGTTGGGCAGTAGACTGCTATTGTGTGTATTATATACTCCACCACGATCCCGATAAAACGGAAACACCATTTAACAGCGATCTGTTGACATAGCCAGGCGTCTATCTATACCGCTATGGGATGCCCTCATTTGCTCGGGGAATTGTGTCAATATGCGTATCATTTGATTGGCTTAACCAGAGTACATCTTTTCTTCAGCTACAGGTTTGAATTGAAAAAAAGCACTTTGTTTCACGAATGTTTTTTTTTCGGCTATAATTTTTGCAGCTTCAAGTATGTTGCTTAGTTCAATCTCAATTTAAAGTTTGGAGCATTTTTAGTAATAGCCGCTTGAATGTTCAGAGGCCCTTTAAAATTATTATTTGTTTTACTCATCAGTTTTGTTTAAACAGTTCAAAAGTTTATCACTTTAAAGAATAATAAAAATGTGGTTAAAAAAATGTAACTACCATCATTTCATGAAAATCTCGTAAATCACAAAATCCGTTTTTTCATGAGCAAACTTTTAAAGCACTCACCTCCAACAGCTGTCGTCGCATCTGCTGTGTTAACACCTGAAAATAAAAGAATTCATCTCATGATAAATTTATAAAAAAACAAACTGTTTATTCAGTTAATAATACATTCTATCAATAATGGCACCAAGCTGTTTTATAACAAATACCTCGAGGGGTTGTCACTGCGCTTATTATGTCAAGGTCACCTGAAATTAAAACAACTCGGGTCAAAATTGCTACAACAGGTGATCAGACGAAGAGTATACAATGTTTTTGTTACAAACACTTACCTCTAGAGCTTACAAACACTCACCTCTAAAACTTACAAACACTTACCTCTAGAACTTGTTGTCAGGAGTGTCGTGTCAAGGTCACCTGAATTAAAAGAACTCAAGCTGGTGTTTCATATGAGAAGGATTTAATAATAAGGCTATTAAGAAACATACTCCGCCAGAAAATGTACGATTCCTTTCTTAGTACTCACCAGAAGTATTTTCTTCTAAACTTGTTGTGTCGAAGTAATCTGTAATGAAGCAACTTGACATCATAAATAATGGCGCTAAATTGAGTTATTTTGATTTTCACATATCCTCGTGATAAAAATTAGTGTCCATTTATGATTTTATCACTATTTGTAGCATCAGTATTCAAAACTATGTTTATTTTTCTGATTAAAAATAAATTGAGTTGTACGATTTAGCAACAAAAAATGTGCACCAAACCGAATATCGATGTATTTACAGCGGTTGTTGTAATTTCAAAAAATAATGTTATTGTAAGTTACTAGAACATAATTTTTCAGTTTTTTATTCTACGCACACTTTATGTTAACTGTATCAATAGCACCTGGTTTTCAATGAGAAAGAAAATGTTTATTTGTTAAATTAAAAAATATCATGCTCAAGTACCAATTAAGATGTCAAAATTTTGTGTAAGCAAGCACTCAATTAAAAAAAAAGTAGGGCTGTCAAAGATTAAGAATTTTTAATCTTAATAGTAGTAATATATGAGCAGATCTCCCTACCAAGTGTTTTTTTGTGGATTGGACCTTGGAGTTGAGACAATGGGTTACGGCGTTGGATGAATTCGCCGAGTTTATATTGTATTTTACTTGAGGGGTACTTGAGTGGCATTTGAGTGGCATTTGAGTGGCATTTGAGTTTTGATTAGTTTTTTACTTAATTTGAACTTATATGGCATATAGATTTTGAATGTATGGCATTCAAGTTTTGATAACTTTTTTACATAACTCGAACTCATATGGTATCTTGAGAGAGAGGGGAGAGGAGAGAGGAGAGAGAGAGATGGGAGATGAGAGAGGAGAGAGAGAGAGAGAGAGAGGAGAGAGATTTTTTAGTTTTCTATACATTCATGTATATATGGTTAGTTATGTACATATTTATGGCTATATTTATATCTACATAGAGAGAGGAGATATATCTACATTGAACAAATATATTGATCAAAAATGGAAATTATATGATTATATACCTGATTACATAATAAGTAGGGAGTAACTGTATACATAATTATAACTCATAGGGTATCTAGATTTTGAATGTAAGGCATTTAAGGTTTGATAATTTTCTGTAATTCCGACTCATATGATATCTTGAGAGAGAGGAGATATATCTACATTGAATAAATACAGTGATTAAAAATGAAAGAATATGTGAATATATACATTTATTATGTAATAAGTAGGGAAAATCTCATATAATATAGCTAGAGTCAGTAAATACTAAGTAATAACAATTAATACATAGTCTTTTTTTCATTTCATTCAATTTTCATAAATTTTTTGCAAAAAGAAGTCATTCTCTAAATGGTTAAATTTCATCTAATTGTACAAATTTACAAAAAAGGAGAATGTGATAAAATAGATATCATAATAGAGTGTAATAAGTTGAATATATAGAGTTAAAGTCTATAAAAACTTTTTAATTTGTAAAGTATTTGATGACTTTACAAGAAATATCATCACATTCAGGTTCAATGATGATGAGAAGATTTTCTTCAAGCTTAAGTTTACTATTTTCCGATATAGACAGAGAAAGTTTTGAAAAACCCTCCAAATCATTATAAATAAAAACTCTATAAATCGACGGTGTTGAATTTGTAATTGATACTGAATTGTTTTCGCATATGATGTATCTATCACACACACAATCAGTAGTAGTTTCGATTTCTTCAGAATTGTATATAGTAGAGTTTGTAGGGCTTGGTTGTTCCAAAATTAAATCGACTAAACCCAGAGCTTGTGGAAGAGATGGAATTGATGGTGATAAAGCCGGAACTACTGGCTTGTTTGTAGTGGTTGTCGTCGGGGTTGTTGTCGTCGTTGTCTGTGGAGTTGTGGTGATTGTTGTCGTTGTATGTGGAGTTGCAGTGGTTGTTGTTGGAGTTGTTCTTCGAGTCGTAGTTAGTAATCCTTCATCGTATAAACGAATGTAATTTAAAGCTTCATCGGTTTTGCAAACAAAGTAGTGTTGAGGCCACATATCATAAGTGTCACAGCTTCTACGTAGGTGAGTAGGTTCCATGAAACATATGAGTCTACGCATACGATATTTTAAGTTTTTTCTTAAAATACGAGTTACTGAATCAACCGCTTCCATATTAAGAATTCCCCGAAAACATCCAGACGCTCTATGAGATAAAGTGAATGGTGTAAACTCTGTTACAAGACAATAACCGCTTAGGATTAGGAATAATAGGAGATAGATGCAATATCTCATTTTTTTTTATTCAGAGAGAGAGACTTTTAACCTAGTTTATGCTTTCATCATCTAGAGTTAACTGTCTTGCATTTCGGTGGTCTTTGGTTAATATGCTTCAACTAAAGCTCTATATTTATAACCTTGGGATTGCATTTGTCTTTGGTATCTCCTTGACATGTGATACTGATGATAATCTTGTTTTGAACAGACTTCAAACTTTCAAAACTCGAAAATGACAAATTTACACCTTCAATACCATTGATGTTAGTGATGATAGTAGCTATTTTCGGCTCCCTGTTGGTCAAACGATTGCATTCCACACATGCAAAGTTGGTTGTCTCAAACTCTTCTGTTGGTGGACAAATCAAACGTGAGGTGTTGTATTCAAATACACATAATTCATCATTCCAAAATAGTTTTGTATTTTGAGTAAGACCTTCCGTATTATTTTTAACCCCTATTGCGCATTCCTCCTGATTCAGAGTGTATTTTGTTGGTGTATCACAAGACACAGAATCTGTAGAAGTTATTTCCTTGCAGATCCAAGAAGCGCTTTGAGGGATGAAAAAACCACAATATAATAAGTCGGGAGGGTAGAGTCGCACACAGTTTTTTCCATTTTCATCTTTATATCGTATAGTCCTTTTGAAAGGTGAAAAAAACAAGACATCATTTTTATCCATAGCTCCGGCTATACATTCATCAATTTTGTTGGTATAGAATACTCCACTAACATTGGGAAATGTTAGTGCCAGTAGCAAGATAAATACGCAGCTCATTTTTTAAAATGTTTTCGCTTTCAGTGTTGAAAGTTGAATACTTTCTTTCTTGATGTTTTTTTCTATTTATATGTAAGAGGCTAGCGGCTTGTTCAGCTCTCTCAACCGATTTTGAAGATGTGAAACAATCTCATCAAAGTGGTTACCAAAATGTAAGTATGGTTCCAATCGAGATTGAGACAAAAGAACATGTGTTTCTGTCCAGCGAAATGAAGTCAAACCTCTTAAAATCGAAATATCTATCAAATCACCCAGTTCAGCATCTTTCAAACATTGCTTTATATCAACCAGTTCGATCGCTCTTTTGAGATCTTCAAAATCTATCAACTTGTCTTGCGGACAGCATACTTTTGGATCAAAGCTCCTAGAACAGTTTAAGCATTCGAGAGGATTTGCTCTTGAAATACAATTACAGCTCAAAAGCATGCTTTGTATTGATTTACGAACTAGATTGAATCCTAACACAAAATAAAATACTTCTTCGGTGATGAGTTGAACAAAAAGAGGATTCGAACGCTCTAAAGGAATGTGTTCAAAATGAGTCCTTATGAACTTAGGAACAAAATCAGCCAATGTACCAATTGACTTGAATCCTTGAGTTTTTCCACTCATGTTTCTGCTGTAGTTCAGAGATAAATGAAGCAACTTTTTTTGTAGCAGTTCTTTTATGAGTCTTCAGATATATTTGTCGAATCAATAGTTATTATCGGGTTGACTGAGTCTTCTTTTTCATCAAGAGTGTAAGCGTATGGATATCCTTCTGCTATCGCAAGTAATTTATCCTTTAGTCGTTGATAAGCCAGTTTGCTCTGACTAGTAGGTAATAGGTAGGGATTTAATCGTGCTCTCAAATTTGTTAACAAAAAGGGAGACTTCAAATCATCAGTGGAAAGATCCAAAAAAGCATTAATCCATTCATCATGCACCAAAAAACCCATTTTAGCATTTTTCAAAACTTGTCTTCTATCAATCCAGTCGATAGCATCACCCAATTCTTTTTTGGTAGGTGTAGCGCCTTCAACCATTTCAGCATATCTTTTACAAGTGATACATTTGTCATCAACGTGTGAACAGTAACAGTTTAGTAGCGATAGATTGGTTGCTTGCTTGTAAAAACTTCCTCCTAGTACACAGTATACACATTCCTCCGTAAAATAAATCCTCAACATTTCATCAGAAACCTCAGTCAAAAAAGTCTTAGGACCTATAGCATCGGAAGCTTCTTGGTGAGCAAAGTCTTCAACACGTAACATATTTGTTGTTATTCCGTTAAATTACAAAACGCGAATGATACGTTTTCAAATTGAAACATCTATTTAATCATTCATTACTTTTTCTTTTTTTTGAGGTTAATTGTTATGCTAGCTCATGTAGATCTTCATAAATGCTTTAATTTCAACCTGACAACCATCGATTGGGCAAGGTTTTACTTCTGATGAGCATTCAGTAAGCGCTTTTTCCTTACACTCACTACAGTAAATGAGATGACCACACGGAAGAGAGATATGATTTGCAATTACTTTTTTTTCATGCGTCTCAGACACACATTGAGCGAGTTTGCTTTGCTTAGTCTGATCTTTATCTTTTTTTAACGAATCAATTGATTTAGCATCATTTTTTAACAGCGGATCTTTATCTTTTTTTAACGAATCAATTGATTTAGCATCATTTTTTAACAGTGTTGACGAATTCTCAACAGTTGTAAAATCATTTTCAAAAATATGTAAGGCTTCAATCATAAAACCTATTCGCTCAAAAGGTTTTCCATTTAACACTAAAACTTGTTCGATATCGTTTTGACTGTATCCTAGTTTTTTGCAAATAAGTTTCATTTCTTCGGTGTCATTGTTGCGCGTTATTTGTTTTAATTTTTCTCGATATTTTTCAACCCGTCGCTTACACCTTTTGCCTTTTTCCGTTCGCATGTAAACATCCTCAACATACTCTTCACCTTTACTCCCGAGTAAAAAATAACAGTCTGGGAACCATCGACAGTGTTCCTCCCATGGTAGATCACTCTCTTTCCATTCTTTAAGTTCACCTGAGCAAAAGAAGCATTTTACACTATCCCCGAACTTAGTATAGTAGAAACCTGCATTGGAAAGGAGTTTCATGGAGACTTTACCCTTCCATTGTTTGAAACTGTCTTCTCTAGATGTTTCAGTAGCAAAACGTGGTGTATCAGCACGATCAATTGATATACCTAGAGGTAATACTTCTGCAGTTAAATCTCCTCTTCTGATCTTTTGTTCTTCCATCGTATAACTTTTGACAATTGAGATGTTTTTCATTTCATCTGCAAGTAGTTTCCTAGGTCTATACAGACGATTGTGAGTGTTAAATCCTCTAACAAATCGACAAAACGGAAAACTTTTAGCGTGTTCTTTCATCGGATGTTCATCTTCATCCTTCCAGTTTAGTAATACCCCTTGGCAAAAAACACATCGAACAGCGTTGTCTTTTTCAAGGTTATAGAAACCAGCTGCAGCCATGTTTTCACCACAATGTTTACCTACTCGTCTCCAATTTGTAAGAAATGATTTTCTTCGATAACTTTCATCAAGCATTAAAGCCTCTCTTTCATAAAAAGAGAGTTCATTGTAAATGAACTTGAAAAAGTCCGATGGGGAAAGTTGCGCAATAGTTTTTTGTAATTTTAATGACAAAAGACTACAGTGATTATCCGGATAAGTTGCGACGACATAAGTTATTGCAGTGGTATCAGGAAAAGTTCGTTGTAAAAACAACGATGAAGTAACGAGTAAACTATCATCTATCCATTCAGCGCAGTCTTTAGTATTTTCAAAACAATTTCGAGTTTTTTGCATTTCTCTTTTTTCATTATAAATAGTGTTTGCTACATATCTGTTGTTTGTTACTCGACACATTATTTATATATAATATAAGTAGTAGCTTCAGTTATTACTCAAGTTGAAGTTTTGTTGGAAAGTTCTTTTCCTTTGATCTAGTTCGTTGTTATTCTAAAAAAAATGATAATGCTTTATAGCAAAAAAATAAAAAAAGACTAAGGTTTCAATTTTTTTTCAATATACTTGAATTGATTACTATTATAATAGAATGTAAATACTTACATCAGAAATGAAGACTTGTCTTTTCTTTTGAATTAAAATGAATGATATTCCTAGTAGTTTGAACTTGAGAGCTGCTTTCTATAAAATTCGGATGAAGAAGGAGTACATTTTTCATTTTGAAGTCCTGAAATAATAAGAATAAACATAATTAAAACTTACATACAGCATTATTTTGATATCTTAAATAGTGAATAATCTTGTTTTTTATTCAGAAAATGTCTTCACGCTTAAATCGATTACAATTAAAACAAAATATAAATACTTACATCACAAATGAAGACTTGTTTTTCTTTAATGAATTATATACATAGTTGTTTGAACTTCAGCTGTTTCCTATGTAACTCAAATGATGAAGAAGGAGGGTTGTAGTAGATGATGATGTAGTAGATCTTCTTCCTTCAGTTAGTTTGAACTTGAGAGCTGCTTTCTATAAAATTCGGATGAAGAAGGAGTACTTTTTTCATTTTGAAGCCCTGAAATAATAAGAATAACCATAATTAAAACTTACATACAACATTTTTTGATATCTTAAATAGTGAATAATCTTGTTTTTTGTTCAGAAAATGTCTTCACGCTTAAATTGATTACAATTAAAACGAAATATAAATACTTACATCATAAATGAAGACTTGTTGTTCTTTGAATTAGATGAATTATATACATAGTTGTTTGAACTTCAGCTGTTTCCTATGTAACTCAAATGATGAAGAAGGAGGGTTGTAGTAGATGATGATGTAGTAGATCTTCTTCCTTCAGTTACTAACGATGAAGTGAATGCTTTCTGTATGAAAACAGTGCTTCTTATATAGCTTAAGTTGCACTGCTATGAATCAGCATTATTTTCACATGAATGGAAACCGTTGCTTTCGCGGGAATAACAAAATTATTTTCACGCGAATACAAACCAATGCTTTCGCGGGAATAAATAATTTATTTTCACACGAATGGAAAGCGTTGCTTTCGCGGGAATAAAAAATTTATTTTCACACGAATACAAACCAATGCTTTCGCGGGAATTAATATTTTATTTTCACGCGAATGGAAACCGTTGCTTTCGCGGGAATAAATATTTTATTTTCACGCGAATACAAACCAATGCTTTCGCGGGAATAAATAATTTATTTTCACGCGAATAGAAACCATTGCTTTCGCGGGAATAAAAATTTTATTTTCACGCGAATACAAAGCAATGCTTTCGCGGGAATAAATATTTTATTTTCACGCGAATACAAACCAATGTTTTCGCGGGAATAAATAATTTATTTTCGCACGGATGGAAACCCTTGCTTTCGCGGGAATAGAAATTTTATTTTCCCGCGAATACAAACCAAAGCTTTCGCGGGAATCAAAACTTTATTTTCACGCAAATGGAAACCATTGCTTTCGCGGGAATCAATACTTTATTTTCACGTGAATGGAAACCGTTGCTTTCGCGGGAATAAATATTTTATTTTCACGCGAATACAAACCAATGTTTTCGCGGGAATAAATAATTTATTTTCACACGGATAGAAACCGTTGTTTTCGCGGGAATAGAAATTTTATTTTCCCGCGAATACAAACCAAAGCTTTCGCGGGAATCATTACTTCATTTTCACGCGAATGGAAACCGTTGCTTTCGCGGGAATAAATATTTTATTTTCACGCGAATACAAACCAATGTTTTCGAGGGAATAAATAATTTATTTTCACACGGATGGAAACCGTTGCTTTCGCGGGAATCAAAACTTTATTTTCACGCGAATGGAAACCGTTGCTTTCGCGGGAATCAATACTTTATTTTCACGCGAATGGAAACCGTTGCTTTCGCGGGAATAAATATTTTATTTTCACGCGAATACAAACCAATGTTTTCGCGGGAATAAATAATTTATTTTCACACGGATAGAAACCGTTGTTTTCGCGGGAATAGAAATTTTATTTTCCCGCGAATACAAACCAAAGCTTTCGCGGGAATCAATACTTCATTTTCACGCGAATGGAAACCGTTGCTTTCGCGGGAATAAATATTTTATTTTCACGCGAATACAAACCAATGTTTTCGCGGGAATAAATAATTTATTTTCACACGGATGGAAACCGTTGCTTTCGCGGGAATAGAAATTTTATTTTCCCGCGAATACAAACCAAAGCTTTCGCGGGAATCAATACTTCATTTTCACGCGAATGGAAACCGTTGCTTTCGCGGGAGTAAATATTTTATTTTCACGCGAATACAAACCAATGTTTTCGCGGGAATAAATAGTTTATTTTCACGCGAATGGAAACCGTTGCTTTCGCGGGAATAAATATTTTATTTTCACGCGAATACAAACCAATGTTTTCGCGGGAATAAATAGTTTATTTTCACGCGAATAGAAACCATTGCTTTCGCGGGAGTAAAAAAAATAATTTTCACGCGAATAAAAACCAAAGCTTTCGCGGGAATATCGCGTGAAAAAACTGCTGAGTCATAGATATATTATAAAGGTTTCATAGGGTTAATTAGTACAGCTTTAGCTATTTAAGAACCAGTGTTTTCACACAGAAAGCATCCAGTTCTACAATAGCTGGCAAGGAAGCAACATCTACACACCAACTACTACATTTACTTGAAACTCAATAAGGTGAGAATCACTAAATAATTCTTTAACATATACTGATAAAAAACTTCAACTAGTTTTGCTATAATACTTCAGAAAGTTAATTTTATGTTTTAATATTTTGTTCTTATTAATAAAAGATCAAATAGTTTCACCATAACGCATCAGAAAAATTATTATGGTTTTGATTATGTGTTTATTTTATAAATATCTAGTTAGTTTATTCTTTTCAAAATATTTTTCAAATTCCAGCCATTTGTTACATATTTTTTACTCTCTTTTCAGTTCCAACTTCCGACTGAACGCTCTGAATATGAATGAAGACCGTAATACCTCATTTCTCTCAACATTCGAACCATACTCTGATGATAAAGAAAATATCCCTCCTGATTCACATCTAATAAGAAGGAAACTGAACACAATTCGACCAAAGCCATGGGATTCGGATAGAAATAAAACGATTGACTATACTTGGACTTTGAAAGCACCATCTCCTTCTCATCTTTCCTGCTTGTCAAAAAATGCTGCTAGTTTGCTCAATTCTTGCGATACCAATGACAGAGTAATGATTGGAAGGTTTCAACCACTTCACTTAAATCAAACGCCATCACTTCTCGAGATAGTCTCCATCGAACGACCAACTGAGGATGTATATAAAAACTTATGCATTATCCGCTACAATATCGAAACATTTGGCAACAGACGACAAGTGAGGTCTATGGTGAGAAATGAGGATTACAACAAATTAGTTCCAACACAACCGGATGTTCCAAAACTGGTGGTTTTTATGGGATTCGATTCAGACAAGCATCCAATCTTTCACCCTATCAACTTCCCATCCAATATTTCCCTTGAGGAAGCTAAACAGCTAAGTAGATTAATAAAAAAGAAACACCTACTCAGTTGATCAGTATGGTTCGTATCGCAACGCTCTCGCAATTTGCTGTTGGAAGTGTAATCAGTTTTGAATCTCCTCAAATATCAACTCAGTTAACATTACCTAATGGAGATGTGGTGATGAATGCGCTACTGGTAAACTACAGATGTTTGCAATATGATGGTTTGATGATGGGAGTTCTATATATACCTGAAAAACACGCTAGCAACGTCAAACAAATTGGAACAGGAGTCATACTTGTAAGAAATCGTGAAGTTAGTAGATTTGGTTATCATCGACATGATATAATCACATTCACAGCATTACAAGCGATAGAAACGGCTCAAAACCTATCCAACAAACTTGATGATTCCAACCAGATGAAGTACTTTACTACAGATGAGGTTGTTGAGAACAAGGTCTTAGTGCTTTCAATGGGAGTGGGAAACACATCTTCTACATCTTTGAGAGAACCAGCGCCCCCTGGTGAAAACTATATTCAAAAAGAGCATGTCAGACAAGACAACATAGTGAGTAGTTTTTATTCAATGTAAACTAACTGATATAAGTAATACTTCCAATTAGATAATATTTATTTATAAAGCAATTATTTTTTGTTTTGCTTTAGATAGAAGAGAGAGAATCAAAAACACTTGATGAAAATTATGCTCAAGAAAAAACAAACTGAACAATATAACTTGGTGAGTTACTTCCCTTTACTATATAATGTTAACTAACCAATGTAAAAAGAACTATAATTCAAATTTATGTAATTATTTTACATTTTTGTTTAATCATCCTATACTAATACATAACTTTTGATTTTAGTTCATTATGGGATCAAAAGTACATAGAACAGAAGTCTTCCTTCCTAGTTATAACATCAGTACAACAATGACAACATTGTAAAGAAAAAGACTATCAACCATTGATTGTCATTACAAGTTGTAGTGCTTTGAATTACTTAGTATTTACTAACTCTAGCTATATTATACAAGAATATTTTGCTACTTATTATGTAATAAATGTATATAATCATATATTGATTCAATGTAGTCTCCTCATTCTTCTCTTCTCTCTCAAAATATCATATGAGTTTGAGTTATGTAAAAAAATTATCAAAACTTGAATGTCATGCATTCAAAATGTATATGCCATAAGTTCAAACTAAGTAAAAAAATAATCAAAACTCAAATGCCACTTAAATGCCACTCAAATACCACTCAAGTACCCCTCATTATGTAATCAGGTATATAAACATATAATTTTCATTTTTGATCAATATATTTGTTCAATGTAGATATATCTCCTCTCTCTATGTAGATATAAATATAGCCATAAATATGTACATAACTAACCATATATACATGAATGTATAGAAAACTAAAAAATCTCTCTCCTCTCTCTCCTCTCTCATCTCCCATCTCTCCTCTCTCCTCTCTCCTCTCCCCTCTCTCTCAAGATACCATATGAGTTCGAGTTATGTAAAAAAGTTATCAAAACTTGAATGCCATACATTCAAAATCTATATGCCATATAAGTTCAAATTAAGTAAAAAACTAATCAAAACTCAAATGCCACTCAAATGCCACTCAAATGCCACTCAAGTACCCCTCAAGTAAAATACAATATAAACTCGGCGAATTCATCCAACGCCCTAACCCATTGTCTCAACTCCAAGGTCAGATCCACAAAAAAACACTTGGTAGGGAGATCTGCTCATATATTACTACTCTTAATCTTATTCTTAATCTTTTCCATTAATCTTAAATTAATCTTATTTTTTAATCTTATGTACTCATGTGATATAAATGCATTGATGGGGCAGTAAAGTCATCATCCATCTACCTGCATGCTTGTAGAATGAGATTAGCAAACCTCAATTTGAATTTGCCAGTCCAGGAACAAATATCAGATATAATATCACAATAGTGTAATATCACAATGATAAACAAATATGTATGTATGTATTTATGTATGTAACTGTGAACATAACTTTTTTTGAATGCAGAAAGAACTGAAAAGGAAGGAAGCAAACTAAAACTAGTTGCTATTTAAAATTTTGATATTTACAGTACATGTTCAGGTAGGTACAAAGTGTAGGCACACATGATTGAAAGAAAATAAGATTGTCAGATACACAAGTTAACGAAAACTTGAATATCGAATGTGAACAAAGAAAATACTTTTATTTTTGGCATATATTAATATAACATAAAAAAGTATTATTTTCTTATTTTCTCACAAAACTGCTACTCTCCAAAACTTCTATGAGGAAGGAAGAGAAAACCCTTGGATATACCAGGATAAATAATAAAAACATCACAATTGAACTTGCTTCAGGTATTTTTGAGAACCTGATTAATTGATTGTGATATATTTTGGCGGTGTAGCTCAATAGTTTATCGATAACTAAATAGCTTTGATTAGAATAATAAATTAATAAAACCGCAAAACCTAGTAACAAATAATTGTTTATTGTTGTTATTCAATATTATTGTTATAATTAATAGATACTACACTAAAAAAAATGATATGCCCGGTAAGTTTCAATTTTTAAATAATAACTATAATATATTATCAATTAATTGTATTGTTTGTGCTGAATAATAACAACAATAACAATAAATCAAAGTTTATTACAAAAATATAATTGTTTATTAATAGAATGAATAAAGACAGTAATACGAAAATTGTTTTAAGGTATAAACCATATTACATCGTATTACATGGTATTATTATATAAGATATTTTGTTAACTATTATTATTGGTCACTTTTACATATCGATTATAGTTTTTTTTATCCTTATTATTACCAACAATCATCATTTTATTAGGAAGCTTGAATTATTGTGTATTTATTACATTCCAGGTGTTTTATAAGCATTTCTGAGCAGAAAACTTTTTATTGGATGGAGGATAATGAGATTTATCGCAGCAAAATGTGTACCAAAGTAATGATGACAATCTGGATCCTAAAATAAAACAGATCCCAAAACTAATCTAGTTAGAATCATAACAACATTCAAGGTCTCTCTATTGCACTCCGATCAAAAGAAAAATAATAGCCTGAGAACTAGTGATAGTTAACTCGTTTTGCAACAACACTCACCGACAAACATCTTGATTCACATCAAGTTAAATTGACTTGTTTAGAGTGACAAGATGGACATTTTCATGATTTTTCTTCAGGATAGCATGATTGAAAATTAGTGACAAAGGTAAGGTTATGTGAGGAAACACTCAAAAAGGGATCTACCTCTTCATGTAGATAAACTGATAGATGTGTTCAGCATAATAAACAGTATTATAGTGGCGTAACTGGGGTTTCTTTTTATCAGATTAACTGAGTCATAAAAGGTTAATCTTTTTGATCTTAAAAATCAATTAATCTGGTTAATCTTTTAAATAACTCGATTAATTGACAGCCTTAAAAAAAAGCAACAAAAATTATTTTTTATGTGATTGAAAATCTGTTTATGAAATGATAATTTTATTTCAAACTCAAAGATATGCTATAAAACGCACATTAAACAAGTACTGTTAGGCTAAAATCTAATTCATAACATTTATAGGTCAAGGACATAAAGGAACACTAAAAATAAAACGAATGTTTGGTCAGATTCATATTAGCAAGTACCAAACAATAAGTCCTAGAATATTTTCACAAAAATGCTATGTTGCCATGGGGAATTATTTTTTTTATTACTATTAATTATTGAAATAAATTATTATTTAATGCATAATAATAAGCAGAACAAAGTAAACTTTTTTTGTGGACTCTTCTAGAAATTGATGTATTTCACTCAATAAAATTGTACAGAGATTTAAAGCTGAGTGTTTGAGCTGTCCTCAGCCCAACAAACTGACTATCTAAGAGTTTTGTTAAACTGTTCTCAAACAGATCACAAAAACCTACCCTCAGTTGTTGGTTCAGTGAATTCCACATCCGCATCAGTAGATGTTGTTTGACCTAAAACATGAAAACATTTTCTGTTTGGTGTAGCGTAATCTATAGAGCTGGATCGTATGATGGGTGCAAATTATATAGGCAAATTATCATATATTGGTGTTGTAGACATCAATGAATGGAGGGCTTAGTTGTTATTTGTGCATTCAAATTGTAGTTTTTGTAACATTTTAAATAATTTCACTTGAAGTGATTTTATAAAACATCTGAAAAGAGTTTTATATCAATCCCGATTAATTGCCTTAATTTTAACAAAAATTAGAAGTGAAGAATGTTGATAGAAAAGAGGAATAATAATCAGTAAAAAAAACAGTCTTATAAATATATAATATAATAATAATAATAAATATAATAATTTGATGATAAATTATTTTTAATTATTTACACTTGCTAAAATTTTCTGCTCAATTTTTCAACTGGAAATTTTCAGCCACCCGTAGCTAATACACAATCATAACTGGGCTAGTAGAGGCTGAATTTTACAACATGCAGTGCATTTTGTTTGGAGTGTTGTTTCCAACTAATAACCTTGACATACTTTAGATAGTGTCAGGATACAGAAACGGCAGCAATGATACATATATATAACTCATGTTTGTGAAATACCAACAACAAGTCAAAATATGCAGGCAAACAAAAATATACAATTCATGGCAGACATTAGCCCTGGTAGAAGCCCAACAACAACGATTAATGCATTTAGCCAATACGTTAGTGAAACAACAACACAGGTATCAAATCATGACTCATGATAGAAGGACTGAAAACGTCACGAGGCTCAGAAGGGTGGAAAAATAAATCATGAATTGTTGAACATTGAAAAGAAAGGTTGTCTGATTCCTGTGTTATATCATCTAAATTTAACCCATCCGCACTTGAGTAAGATGACCATGTGTTGAATATGTTTCTAATCATTTATGTATTCTATTGCAGACGATAGGTAAGAATCATTGTGAATGTCTCAGTGTCAATCCACCCTTAGTACAAAATATTCCACCCAATCATTAATGAACATTCCATGCCGATACACTCTTTTGAAAGCTTGAATGAATGTTATTAACTGCTCACGCTTTGAACACGGTAACTGCATAAAACCGAACGCCGAACAACCGAACAGCCGAACGACCGAAGGAAACTTTATTTTAATTAGCAGTCTACATGCAACATTACCGGGGCCGACAACTCTGAAATTGTTTTCAATCGAAAATATAATACCAGTGGTCACGCAGCAGAGAGGGAGCGGAGAACAATGCAATCAATGTATTTTGTTGAAAATACCCATAAAATGTTCACATCTGAACTTGCTACAACAGCAGCATTAAGCATGATGCTTGCCAAGGCTTAATTCTATTGCAGTTATTGAATCATTATCATTAAATTGGTGCTGCTTGTTAGATAATTATTTAGAGTTGTCTCCCATGATTCGAGAAATTTGCAAATATTTAACACCAAAGCTTAATTTTTTCACTATATTTATTAAGGGAAGTAAGATTTACCTATTGGCAGCACCATGAAAGTTTTTATGATGTGACTTGTTCATGAGTATGGTTTTTGTGACCATATCACAAATTAAACACCGGTTATTATACTACTTTTTTATTTATGAATTGTGTGACAGCATTTTGATAATAAACATCGGTAAGCTTACTGTAAAATTTTTAATTTTCATAACACTAGATGTTAATGTCAGTGAAACTGATAACTTTCCAGTTATGTTATCATAGTTATAACGTATTCAAGATCTTAATACTGCTAATAACTGTTCCATTCGTGTTTAACATTAATGCATCTATTGATAGAGTGGCAAGTATTAAAATTACATTTCGGTTTTTTAAATTTGAATTGCTCCAAGGTAATTGGGTAATTTCAGATCTGTTGGACTGAAAGGCCAGGGTAAAACCACCCATGAACCTTTTTTTATAATTTAGCCTTGGACCTAAGTGAAGAAATCATGATTTCTTCACTTGGCCTTGGACTGATCAATAGTGTACTGATCAGTCAAGAGCCCATTTGTCACTTTTGCCAGGGATGGTATTTTTTATTAACATTACTTATACTGATAACGAACTCGCAACGTTTAAGTAGGCGCACTGCACACGCGGACAATTAGCTGTCACATACTTATAAACAAAAGTATAGCACAATAACCGGTGTTTAACTTGTGATGTGGTCACAAAAACCATACTCATGAACAAAGTCAGACCATAAAAACTTTCATGGTTCTTTCACTGAGAGCATCATACTTCCCTTGATGAATATACATAGAAAAATTAAGCCGTAATGTAAAATAATTGCAAATTTCTAGAATCATGGGAGACAAATCTAAAGAATTATCCATCAACGAGCACCAATTAAATGATAATGATTCAATAACTGCAATAGAATTAAGCCTTTGCAAGCATCATGCTTGATGCTGCTGTTGTAGCAGGTTCAGATGTGAACATTTTATGGGTATTTTCAACATAATACATTGATTGCATTGATCTCTGCTGCGTGACCACTGATATTACATGTTCGATTGAACACATTTCAGAGTTGTCTGCCCCGGTGATCTTGCATGTAGACTGCTAATTAGAATAACGTTTCCTTCGGCCGTTCGGCTGTTCGGTTGTTCGGCGTTCGGTTTTATGCAGTTACCGCTTTGAACATCAGTCTTTAACCATTGAGATGTTTGTGATGTGTCTGTTTTATTGATCTATTGTTTTGTATTCCAATCTATACAACAACAACAAAAAAAAAAATTGATGACAGCCAGGGATGCAAACCCGACGCAATGATTTTGTGGTTGCTGACAGAACTGAATGTATATACTGACCAGAGTATGCATAGTTAATAATACAAGTGTTACATACCAGGGAGACCATAGTAATATAAATATCAAAGGCGGCAGATCATAAGTTTTGTGATACGAAATTCTATTGAGATGAATGAACTATAACATCAAACAGACCGGTGGGAAACCGTAAATTTTGATATATGAAATTCTATTGGGATGAGTGAACTATAACTCCAGACAGACCGGTGGGAAACCATAGATTTTGATAGACGAGAATTCTATTGGGATGAATGAACTATAACTCCAGACAGACTGTCTGTGTGAGAATTTCATGACTTGAGGCGTGGCCGAAGGGGTTGTAAAGTATAAAATTTTGCGAATGATACGGTAAAAACTTAGTTCTAAATACAATAGTGATTGGCTGTGAGACTGGAGCTCGCCTACTGATTGGTGAATTGTAAATGTGCAGGCAAAAAGAAAATGAAAAGTTTTTGTCTGACAGTACTGATATAGATTTCATAGAGAGAAGACGCAGGCCTGCAGTCTCACACAATTCAGTATTCAAGCTAAATTTTCAACATTTTGTGGCAACATTTTTTTATATAGTTTTCTGTGGCATCAATTATTTCTCACCGTCAGTATTTATCACGGTTAGAGCACTCAACCTAGGACTTCGGGTTGCTGTGATTTACAAACAGTTCTGTCAGCTGTCAACTTCAGTATTCCAGATTCTACTCGCTATCAGTGGTTGTAGATAAACAGTTTTGGCTTTCTGCAACAGACAGACATCCATATATATTAACCTATCCCAATCTTGGACGATATCATACCAGCATTGGAAGAACAAATTACTACAAGCTGACCAAACATTCACAGAAGATTCGTAAGCCCACAACGACAACAAGTTCGCAGACGTCAATTCCTACAGAAGACGTAAGCCCACAGCTAAACACCAAAATCAACAAACAAATTTCCCGCGGAAGGTATTACAACAAACATTATCCTACACTAACATTATATCAACAACTTTACCGCCCACGACAGCAACAGGATCCCGTTCCATCAGCACCCCACCAGTCACCTGAGCCCTTGGAGTTGGCCGACCCTTTGACTCTAACCTCTGGAGCTTTTGGACTGTATTACTCTGTAAGACTGTTCATTATTACCATAACTAACTTTCTCTCTAACATTTAGCAGAAATTTTGTGTCACGTAAAAATATTGCTGGTTTCAAATTTTTACTACAATTCTGAATTTTTAACAGTTTCTAACTTTTACAGCTATTCTAAATTTTCAACGATTTCAAATTCATCAACAATTCAAAACTTTAAATCTTTCAATTAAAATTATTTACATCTTGTAAATCTGAATATTTACTAATTCCAAAAAAAGAATATCAACCAACATCTTGTGAAAATACTTTATAATAATTTTGAACTTTGTAATGATAATAACATTTCTGTAATTGACCTTCCATAAAATAATTTCAATTTTTGTAAAAGTTTTCTGTGGAGTTATCCTTCATACATCAGACAACTCCAACTTTTGATAACATCCAGAATTCAGTTGTTTCCAGATTTTCTGCATTTGTGTTATAATTGTTTATATAAATATTATATTTTAATCTGCTCTGAATAGCATTGTCTTATCTAAGCTTTGTCCCTGCTTTGTCACCTACTAACCACTTTGTGTTTTATAAATAGATTATACCCATTTTTATTCAAGATCCATGAATAGTGAATGTTTATAATCACCAACTTTCATTTCTCAACATTCCATTCTAAAAAGAAGTAAATTGTTATCTTACCACGGCAGGGAGAACCATAAGTCAGCAACAGTTTTCTCCTTGCAGTCCAGAGTGCTAACCAAATTACACCATTACACGTCGATCTATAAATAGAACCAAACACTTAAATAGAACCAAAGAGAGTAGATAATTCTAAATTCTATTGCAACCTGCTACCACAGCATTGCATCAAACATTTCTATTGCTTATCAACCAAATCATTAATTACACAACACTACACATATATACATCATAACTATCTGGAATAGAAGTATCCAAAGGAACAATTTTTCAACGAATATACTAAATTTCTGTTGCTGACCAATCAATCTAAATTTCTGTTGCTGACAAAAGAAATTACAAAAAATTTCTGTTGCTGACAATAGTCCAATGAAATCATTGTCATACATAAGAATGCTTGAAACATGCATCCAATTAAACTATAACATATATGAGCTCTATCAGATGAACAGAACTTTAAAAATATTTAAAAAACTTACAGTTGATTTCATCAGATCCATCACTGCAGTCTTTTGCACCATCACACCACCAGGACTTATAAACACAATGTCGAGGTATACCAGGTGGTAATTTATTGACACAGGTTCTGTTAAACAATTATAAATCTGGGTTGGCTTTCCTGTTGTATGTTAAACTTCAAGCATCCAGACATGAATTTATAGCAACCTAAAGTCTCATAATTAGATCTGTTCCCGGTGACTTTGTTTATTAGTAATAAAAAAACTCATGACTTGATTTGAGAAAAAAAAAGCACCATAAAATACTCACTGATTTGGTAACTCTTTCAGGCTATAGACTGTGTACCAAGACTAAGCTATGTATTGTAAGCTTACCCATCGTTACATTTCCTGTAGTGAGGGGGACAAGTACAGGAGACATCACAACCCGACTCGTCTGATTTATCTGTACAATCACTGATGCAGTCACATTCAGTTGTTCCATTATAGCAATAAAGCATTTCTGGTGAGCGTTTGTTTGTACCATTAGCACATTTCTTCTCTGATGGGTAACAGTCATTCACTAAATAATATACAACAATATATAACGTTACATGAGATTAGTAACACAGTTCAATCAAAGTTCAGTGCCGGCTGTAGCCATGTCGTCTTTGTGTAGAAATCTAAGAAATATTCGAAGAAATAAAAAGTTTCGCACAGAAAAAATCAATAATGACAAAAGTATGGTGGCTCATAACGTTAGGCGGTTTCATTTTCAAAGCGTATGAACGAATTTGAAATAGTTCAGATGGTTTGCAAAGCGTATTTTACGTTGAAAATAATTGGGTAATTGTAGTAAAATAGCCCAAGAAACTATGTTTAAAAACGGGCTTGTTGGTTATAATAAATTAATTGTTGGCCTCAGCAGTTGCGGGATTAATGCTATAAAACTGTATTTCCTGTCCAACAATTGTAAAATCTGCAAACCGTATAGTTGTCTTGCTAATAATTCAGACAATTTAGAAATGATTCAGATGATTTCGAAAATTACAAACCGTATGGACGCTTTAGAAAGAGTAAGAACTATTTACAAACCGTATGGACTATTTTGAAATAGTCTGAACTGTTTTAAAATAGTCTAAACTATTTTGAAATGGTTGGAAAAGTTTGCAAAGCTCATGGCTTTCGAACCAAAAGCGATCATCATCATTTTGCTTATAGCCTCTATGCAATTTTACCAACACAGACGTAGATCAAAGAATGTAGAGCAAATTAATTAACTGTATGAAATCGTT
Source organism: Cryptosula pallasiana (assembly GCA_945261195.1). Classification (NCBI taxonomy): domain Eukaryota; kingdom Metazoa; phylum Bryozoa; class Gymnolaemata; order Cheilostomatida; family Cryptosulidae; genus Cryptosula; species Cryptosula pallasiana. The sequence continues at coordinate 58,563 of CALYOO010000168.1, forward strand.
GTTGAATATAATCTCTAAAATTAATTTTCACATTTATAATTAGGTTGTATTAATTATTTAAAATATTTTGAAACAAATAATATTTAACAAACAAAAAAAATTAATTATTTATTTAAAGAAAATTCAATTGTTCGGTGTTTAGGAAAAACATTATCAATCATAAATGGACTGTAGATCTATGATCAATAGAGTGAACCAGCAAATCGGCTCAGATTGTCAAAGCCAACGAACGATTTCACAAAGCATTCAGAAGTTTTGCAAAAGTTCAGACTATTTCAAATTTGTTCAAACGGTTTGGTAAGCGTTCAGACGTTTATAAACGCAAAACACAAAACGTTCTCAGCCAACATACAAAAGTGCTGAATTACTTAATGCTGATGTGGATTCAGTTATCACAAAACTTTTATTTTAGATGTTTTAAAAGATAATATTGTATTTAATCAGATGGCGCCACAACTCTGAGAAATGAATCAAAATGAAACAAATGGAGGTAAAGTGTATATCAAACTTTACCATTGCAATGTTGATCTAGGGTTGATATGATATCTCCTTTATCCACACATTCACCGAAAGAGCACCATTTGTTTATACCACACACCGTACCATCTGCTGCCGCTGTATGTGATGTTGTACAGTTGTTGGGGTCATCAGATGACACACACCACAAGTCTAGACAGATGCTTGTGTTGTGTACATCATAGATATCCTTTAAATAAATAGAATTACTGGATGTGCTACCATTGCGTTCAAAAAGCATTTTGTTTCAGTCTGTGATTACAGGTTGGCTTTCTATAACCAGCACATTTATAGCCTAAGTTTTAGGCCAACATTTGAGGTATATGCACGGATGAAATATAATATATTTATATATATATATGTTATATTTCATCCATGGGTATAAACCAGCACAAAAAACCCCGCCGACTAAACCAATCATCCAATGAAATCCATTTAAAAGTTGCCAAGATAACAATGGGGCATGCAACTCCCAATAAAAAAACGCACAGCATATTCCAAGCAAAATACACATATACCCATGGATGAAATATAACATACATATATTATATTTCATCCATCCATGCATATACCTCAAATATTGGCCTAAAACTTAGGCTGGCACATTTAGCACTGGCTATACAGATTTGGTGTAAATAAATATGTACCATACTGCAGGCAGCTGTACCCATAGCTATGTAACATTAGTCGTCGGCAGGAAATATTTGACCTGGCATGCGTGACAAGACATTCTCATCTATGGAGGAATTGTAGTTTGGAGTTGCAGTTGTGTCTGATAGGCATGTACCTAATCTGTAATATTGTGTGTAAGTGTAAGTATATGTAGGTAGCAGTATATGTAAGTAGCAAGCAGTATGTGTAATTAGCAGTATGTGTAAGTAAGAGCAGGTGTCAGTATGAGCAGGCGTAAGTAAAATAATAATATCGGTAAGTAGATATAGACATGTATAAAAATAAGACTACAGATATGAAATTAACTAGTGAACTAGTGGGTACAACTCACTCATGTATTGTAGTATAGAAGTACTAATGGGTACAACTCACCCATGTATTGTAGTATAGAAGAACTACTGGGTACAACTCACTTGTGTATTGTAGTATAGAAGTACTAGTGGGTACAACTCACTTGTGTAATGTAGCATAGAAGAACTAGTGGGTACAACTCACCCATGTATTGTAGTATAGAAGTACTAATGGGTACAACTCACTCATGTATTGTAGTATAGAAGAACTAGTGGGTACAACTCACTTGTGTATTGTAGTATAGAAGTACTAATGGGTACAACTCACCCATGTATTGTAGTATAGAAGAACTAATGGGTACAACTCACTCATGTATTGTAGTATAGAAGTACTAATGGGTACAACTCACTCATGTATTGTAGTATAGAAGAACTAGTGGGTACAACTCACTTGTGTATTGTAGTATAGAAGTACTAGTGGGTACAACTCACTCATGTATTGTAGTATAGAAGAACTAGTGGGTACAACTCACTTGTGTATTGTAGTATAGAAGTACTAGTGGGTACAACTCACTTGTGTATTGTAGTATAGAAGTACTAGTGGGTACAACTCACTCATGTATTGTAGTATAGAAGAACTAGTGGGTACAACTCACTCATGTATTGTAGTATAGAACAACTAGTGGGTACAACTCACTTGTGTATTGTAGTATAGAAGAACTAGTGGGTACAACTCACTCGTGTATTGTAGTATAGAAAGAACTAGTGGGTACAACTCACTCGTGTATTGTAGTATAGAAGAACTAGTGGGTACAACTCACTTGTGTATTGTAGTATAGAAGTACTAATGGGTACAACTCACTCATGTATTGTAGTATAGAAGAACTAATGGGTACAACTCACTTGTGTATTGTAGTATAGAAGAACTAGTGGGTACAACTCACTCATGTATTGTAGTATAGAAGAACTAGTGGGTACAACTCACTCATGTATTGTAGTATAGAAGAACTAGTGGGTACAACTCACTCATCTATTGTAGTATAGAAGTACTAATGGGTACAACTCACTTGTGTATTGTAGTATAGAAGAACTAGTGGGTACAACTCACTCATGTATTGTAGTATAGAAGAACTAGTGGGTACAACTCACTTGTGTATTGTAGTATAGAAGTACTAATGGGTACAACTCACTTGTGTATTGTAGTATAGAAGTACTAATGGGTACAACTCACTCATGTATTGTAGTATAGAAGAACTAGTGGGTACAACTCACTCATGTACTGTAGTATAGAAGAACTAATGGGTACAACTCACTCATGTATTGTGGTATAGAAGTACTAGTGGGTACAACTCACTCATGTATTGTAGTATAGAAGAACTAGTGGGTACAACTCACTCATGTATTGTAGTATAGAAGTACTAATGGGTACAACTCACTCATGTATTGTAGTATAGAAGTACTAATGGGTACAACTCACTCATGTATTGTAGTATAGAAGTACTAGTGGGTACAACTCACTCATGTATTGTAGTATAGAAGAACTAATGGGTACAACTCACTCATGTATTGTAGTATAGAAGAACTAATGGGTACAACTCACTCATGTATTGTAGTATAGAAGTACTAGTGGGTACAACTCACTTGTGTATTGTAGTATAGAAGTACTAGTGGGTACAACTCACTCATGTATTGTAGTATAGAAGAACTAATGGGTACAACTCACTCATGTATTGTAGTATAGAAGTACTAATGGGTACAACTCACTTGTGTATTGTGGTATAGAAGTACTAGTGGGTACAACTCACTCATGTATTGTAATATAGAAGAACTAGTGGGTACAACTCACTCATGTATTGTAGTATAGAAGAACTAGTGGGTACAACTTACTTGTGTATTGTAGTATAGAAGAACTAATGGGTACAACTCACTCGTGTATTGTAGTATAGAAGTACTAATGGGTACAACTCACTCATGTATTGTAGTATAGAAGTACTAATGGGTACAACTCACTCATGTATTGTAGTACAGAAGAACTAGTGGGTACAACTCACTCGTGTATTGTAGTATAGAAGTACTAGTGGGTACAACTCACTTGTGTATTGTAGTATAGAAGAACTAGTGGGTACAACTCAATCGTGTATTGTAGTATAGAAGTACTAGTGGGTACAACTCACTCATGTATTGTAGTATAGAAGTACTAATGGGTACAACTCACTCATGTATTGTGGTATAGAAGTACTAATGGGTATAACTCACTCATGTATTGTAGTATAGAAGAACTAGTGGGTACAACTCACTCATGTATTGTAGTATAGAAGTACTAGTGGGTACAACTCACTTGTGTATTGTAGTATAGAAGTACTAATGGGTACAACTCACTCATGTATTGTAGTATAGAAGAACTAATGGGTACAACTCACTCGTGTATTGTAGTATAGAAGAACTACTGGGTACAACTCACTCATGTATTGAAGTATAGAAGAACTAGTGGGTACAACTCACTTGTGTATTGTGGTATAAAAAAACTAGTGGGTACAACTCACTTGTGTATTGTAGTATAGAAATACTAATGGGTACAACTCACTCATGTATTGTAGTATAGAAGTACTAATGGGTACAACTCACTCATGTATTGTAGTATAGAAGAACTAATGGGTACAACTCACTCATGTATTGTAGTATAGAAGAACTAGTGGGTACAACTCACTCATGTATTGTAGTATAGAAGAACTAGTGGGTACAACTCACTTGTGTATTGTAGTATAGAAGAACTAGTGGGTACAACTCACTTGTGTATTGTAGTATAGAAGTACTAATGGGTACAACTCACTCGTGTATTGTAGTATAGAAGAACTAGTGGGTACAACTCACTCGTGTATTGTATTATAGAAGAACTAGTGGGTACAACTCACTCGTGTATTGTAGTATAGAAGAACTAGTGGGTACAACTCACTCGTGTATTGTAGTATAGAAGTATTAGTGGGTACAACTCACTCGTGTATTGTAATATAGAAGTACTAATGGGTACAACTCACTTGTGTATTGTAGTATAGAAGTACTAGTGGGTACAACTCACTCATGTATTGTAGTATAGAAGTACTAATGGGTACAACTCACTCGTGTATTGTAGTATAGAAGAACTAGTGGGTACAACTCACCCATGTATTGTAGTATAGAAGAACTAGTGGGTACAACTCACTCGTGTATTGTAGTATAGAAGAACTAGTGGGTACAACTCACTCGTGTATTGTAGTATAGAAGTACTAGTGGGTACAACTCACTCGTGTATTGTAATATAGAAGTACTAATGGGTACAACTCACTTGTGTATTGTAGTATAGAAGTACTAGTGGGTACAACTCACTCATGTATTGTAGTATAGAAGTACTAATGGGTACAACTCACTCGTGTATTGTAGTATAGAAGAACTAGTGGGTACAACTCACTCATGTATTGCAGTATAGAAGAACTAATGGGTACAACTCACTCATGTATTGTAGTATAGAAGTACTAGTGGGTACAACTCACTTGTGTGTTGTAGTATAGAAGTACTAAAGGGTACAACTCACTCATGTATTGTAGTATAGAAGAACTACTGGGTACAACTCACTTGTGTATTGTAGTATAGAAGTACTAGTGGGTACAACTCACTTGTGTGTTGTAGTATAGAAGAACTAGTGGGTACAACTCACTTGTGTATTGTAGTATAGAAGTACTAATGGGTACAACTCACCCATGTATTGTAGTATAGAAGTACTAATGGGTACAACTCACTCATGTATTGTAGTATAGAAGTACTAGTGGGTACAACTCACTCGTGTATTGTAGTATAGAAGTACTAATGGGTACAACTCACCCATGTATTGTAGTATAGAAGTACTAATGGGTACAACTCACTCATGTATTGTAGTATAGAAGAACTAATGGGTACAACTCACTCATGTATTGTAGTATAGAAGTACTAATGGGTACAACTCACTCGTTTATTGTAGTATAGAAGAACTAGTGGGTACAACTCACTCATGTATTGTAGTATAGAAGAACTAATGGGTACAACTCACTCATGTATTGTAGTATAGAAGTGCTAGTGGGTACAACTCACTTGTGTATTGTAGTATAGAAGTACTAGTGGGTACAACTCACTTGTGTATTGTAGTATAGAAGTACTAGTGGGTACAACTCATTCATGTATTGTAGTATAGAAGAACTAGTGGGTACAACTCACTTGTGTATTGTAGTATAGAAGTACTAAAGGGTACAACTCACTCATGTATTGTAGTATAGAAGAACTACTGGGTACAACTCACTTGTGTATTGTAGTATAGAAGTACTAGTGGGTACAACTCACTCATGTATTGTAGTATAGAAGAACTAATGGGTACAACTCACTTGTGTATTGTAGTATAGAAGTACTAATGGGTACAACTCACTCATGTATTGTAGTATAGAAGTACTAGTGGGTACAACTCACTCGTGTATTGTAGTATAGAAGTACTAATGGGTACAACTCACCCATGTATTGTAGTATAGAAGTACTAATGGGTACAACTCACCCATGTATTGTAGTATAGAAGTACTAATGGGTACAACTCACTCGTGTATTGTAGTATAGAAGTACTAATGGGTACAACTCACTCATGTATTGTAGTATAGAAGAACTAGTGGGTACAACTCACTCGTGTATTGTAGTATAGAAGAACTAATGGGTACAGCTCACTTGTGTATTGTAGTATAGAAGAACTAGTGGGTACAACTCACTCATGTATTGTAGTATAGAAGTACTAATGGGTACAACTCACTCATGTATTGTAGTATAGAAGTACTAAAGGGTACAACTCACTCATGTATTGTAGTATAGAAGAACTAATGGGTACAGCTCACTTGTGTATTGTAGTATAGAAGAACTAGTGGGTACAACTCACTCATGTATTGTAGTATAGAAGTACTAATGGGTACAACTCACCCATGTATTGTAGTATAGAAGTACTAATGGGTACAACTCACCCATGTATTGTAGTATAGAAGTACTAATGGGTACAACTCACTCGTGTATTGTAGTATAGAAGTACTAATGGGTACAACTCACTCATGTATTGTAGTATAGAAGAACTAGTGGGTACAACTCACTCGTGTATTGTAGTATAGAAGTACTAATGGGTACAACTCACTCATGTATTGTAGTATAGAAGAACTAGTGGGTACAACTCACTCGTGTATTGTAGTATAGAAGTACTAATGGGTACAACTCACCCATGTATTGTAGTATAGAAGTACTAATGGGTACAACTCACTCGTGTATTGTAGTATAGAAGTACTAATGGGTACAACTCACTCATGTATTGTAGTATAGAAGAACTAGTGGGTACAACTCACTCGTGTATTGTAGTATAGAAGAACTAATGGGTACAACTCACTCATGTATTGTAGTATAGAAGTACTAGTGGGTACAACTCACTCATGTATTGTAGTATAGAAGTACTAGTGGGTACAACTCACTTGTGTATTGTGGTATAGAAGAACTAGTGGGTACAACTCACTCGTGTATTGTAGTATAGAAGTACTAGTGGGTACAACTCACTTGTGTATTGTAGTATAGAAGTACTAATGGGTACAACTCACTTGTGTATTGTAGTATAGAAGTACTAATGGGTACAACTCACTCGTGTATTGTAGTATAGAAGAACTAATGGGTACAACTCACTCATGTATTGTAGTATAGAAGAACTAGTGGGTACAACTCACTCATGTATTGTAGTATAGAAGTACTAGTGGGTACAACTCACTCATGTATTGTAGTATAGAAACTTCTCTGAGAACAACAAGAGAAGAAAAATTTGTTACTTAGATAATCTGTATTTCCTGAATATGCTGCCATTATGTAGTTTTTGTCATCACATGCAGTACTGGACCCTGCTCCATCATGGTGAGCACCCAGACTGTAATAAATAATGTTTTTGTATGATTACTCAAACATCGGTTATTTATGTTAGAAAATAATAATTTAGTGATGTTTGGATGGAATTGTTGGTAAACCCGAGTGCTATCAGTTTACTAGAGTGACTCACTCTACTTGTATGACATGTATAAGTAGGTACCATAAAGTACTAACTTACTTGTGTCCAAGTTCATGGGCAGCAGTGGTGGCTTCATAAGTCAGCAGCTCTCCCACTTCAACCAATGAGCTAGAATACGCGGGATCACATATGCCCCCAGTCCATGCCACACCTACAACATGCACAGATTATGTAGTTAATGGATATTTAATTTCACACAAATAAAACAATCTGAAATTAGAGCAGCTAAAATACTTAAAATTATACAACAATAATAATAGTCCAAATTCTTTTTATTTGTTTCCTAATTTATTTGAGGTAATACAACAACAACAACAACAACAACAACAACAACAACAACAACAACAACAACAACAACAACAACAACAACAACAACAACAACAGCAAATACGATTTACACAACAAATCAAATACAAGCTCCATCACAAATTTCAAAGGTGTAAAACTGAAAAGAGGCAAAAGTTCAAAAATGTTTTATAAGTATAATTGACGAAACAGTAAGTTGATAATAATTATTTAATTCACAAACCAACTGTATCTGTGGATAGGTCCTTCTCATTGTACATGTCATACCTGTGAAAAGAATCAACTCCACTTCAAATATGATACAAACCAACGGGTGAATTCGTTAAACAAGCTACATAACATTAATCACTTCAAACTTATATATGATTTATTCCAGCCAACAAGACCTTGACCTTGTTAAGGACTCCTAGATTTGTCGAGATTTTTTAATTTAAAAGCACAATACCTAAATTTACTAGCAGTCAAATTTAAATAGACTGACCCGCTCTATTCCTTTACCACATCACCTCGTCATTTCTCCAACTCCTTCACATTCTCGCCCATCGCCCTCTCCGCTCCGCAGAGCTATCGTTCCCACCCTCTGTCTTGCTTTCCCTTTCCCCATTTTACCCATGCTTCGCTACACCCACTCCATCTTTCTCCTGCTCATTTTGATAGAATATAGCAAAAGAAAGTGTGTTGGCATTTTGCAGGCACTAATGAGACAATTAACTTGCCAAAGAAGGCTATCACAACATGTTACAATTTGTGGAACGAAATGATATGAGCTATAAACCGACACAAAATTGTTCATTTCACAATCAACCCATCTGGTATGAGCAAAGCACTTTTTTGTGGTTTGTTTTCTCATGTATTATTCGAAAGAAACAAAAGCATCGTCGTTTTGAAGAAAATAGTGAAGTTGAACTCTAGATATTAATCTTATTGGTCAAACAGACTCTTTGTAACAGTTTCACTTCTCTCAGCGTACCGCTATAGATATGCATACAAAGGGACAAACACCTAGAGACAGACAGACAGAAAATGTTTTCCGCACGTCTACATAAATAGACTAAAAACATTATTAATTAGACACATACGCAGTGAAGAGCATGAAATGGTCACCAGGGGGCAGCGTTTCACTAGCTCCTGTAGAGTTTACCCATTGTGTAAGACTATTCAAGGTAGAACTAGAATCTATGTGTGTGTTGTTAACTACATGATCTTCTACCAGGTTTGGTAGAGTAGAGGGTGTCTAAAACAGTTACATTCAAAACAAGGAAATTAGGATATATCTCAATCGCATAGCCCAGGTTCATTGATATTGATATAGAACCATACTCACAGTCAAAACAAGAATGCCTGCAAGGTCTACAACTATGTTTATGTCGTCATTCTTCATCGTCTGGTAGTGGTCATCTATCTAAATGATTTAGTAGAGATCATTTATTGAATGTTGATGGCTTTAGTAGCACCAATAACGCTATAGCCAAGGCTATTAACTATTGTATAGAATACGCCACTGAGCACACAGTAATAAATAGCATAATACTGTGAGAGATTTGTATAAGTATTCACCTGACAATCCCCCCCCATACCCCCACCCCTTGTTGTCCCCTGTCCCCCTAATCATAAGTTATGAATCCTTCCCCTTCGGTCTAAACCCGAAACATCCCCTCGAGAGTGGACCCAGAAGACCCAGATCCTGTGTAGAGGTTATGCCACACCTAAAAAGCTACCTCGGGTTACCTGGGTCTACCCCGGGTCAGCTACCCCGGGCCTGGGTAGAAAGGAAGTGGAAGAGGTAGCCTGGGATCTAAGCTACTTAATGCCCCAATCAGGATTCCAATCGGACAACTACGAAGCCCAGGAGAGCAAGCTAAGTACCAGCATGTCCTAATAAGGAATGGAAAAATACCAGCATGCCCTAATAAGGACTGGAAGATTACCAGCTACAGGAAGAGAGCGGCAACAAGTGCCCAAAGCAAAACACCATGTGCTCAAGACTCTGATTGGATAACTTTGTAAATAATCTTGTATGCTATATTGTGATTTGTTTGTATTTACTATTGTGTTATATGGTTGGCTCACCCAAATAAGGGGGTGAGTTTTCCTCCCCTTCTCCTATAAAAGGAGCTTTCTTGTGTGATTAGAGGCAGAAGTCTTGTGGAGTTGCTAGATACCATTATATCTTGCTAAATGGATTGTGCATAAATAAAGTATTGTTAATTAAACCTTTGTCGTTGTGTGTTTGGGTCTAGGACCCCGTCAGTTAGTAGCATTGATTCGGAGTGATCCCGAAGTAACATACAGAAGTCGATGCAGTGACCCCGTTGTGTCTAGAAGCCAGTGTAAAAACTACTACAATACAATTCAAGTAATCCACTAGAGAACTTACAATCTGAGCCATGTGTGCGTAATAAAGCAACAATGAAGTCATGTGATCTGTCTCATTCTCTGCTGTAACCATTTCACTCTTCGTTCTATTCCATATGGAATAGTCTAGTATCATAACCAGTTCAACGGTCACAGACAAAGGGGTCAAGGTTGTAGGTGTTGATCGTTTGTATCTGATAGGCTCCTTGGGTACCACTGAAGCATACAATAGATGAATGGATTGTGATGATGCACTGATGTGAACTGAGTGGTTGCATCGTTAACAACAGAGTGGAGCGATGTTTTATTGTGTTTCCACTGTTAGGCACGTTGTGTTCATTGTATTGAGGTCTGCTCTGATAAGTGTACATACACAAGGAGTCACTGAAACTTCCACGGACAAACGCATGAAACTTAGCAGTTGCTTCCCCGAGGTAAATCACTTCAAAATTATAGCAGAGTCGCTTCTTTTAGAATGACAACTCTGCTAAAGATATCCGCCACCGTCCAATTACAATCTGTAGCTGGTTTTGGTATAAAACCGAATTTTAATAAGAGCTTCTATTACTTTAAAAGTGAAAAGTTTCACTCATAGCAGCAGAGCAGCAGATGTGGTGTTGGCATGCTGAGGCAAGTATTACGTAACTGGTTCCAAAAAATATTGTAGTTGTTATGATGAAACAAAATCAATATTTTATCTATATTTAACAGCAGGGTGGAGCGATGTTTTTTTTTGTGAGTGTAACAATTGAGGGCTTTAGAACAAAACTTCTTCAATAGCGAAGAGTTTAATCGTTTCCAAAGCCCTTCACTCAATTTTTATCACAAATCGTATGGCTGGGTCGTGAAAACTTTAAAATTATTCAAAATATAATTTGCATTTTGTGATGGCATTTTAATTAAACGCTGAGGAAAACAATCTGAAGAAAAAGTATTTCTTACAACTGGAAGAAAAATGAAAGTTATCCCAACAACTTGGGTAATTTTAACAGCATTAATCACTATTATTGCAGAGTATATCAGGCAACAGGCAGCGATTGTGTATTCTCGGCACAATCAGGAATAAATGTATGAAGTGTTTTGATAATGGGAGACCTTTCTTCAGTTTAGCTGAAACACAATTGCACTTTTGTATGTTGTTTCAATGGACACAAAACCTAGCATGAGAAAGATTGTTGGTATTATTTGAAAACTCAAATTAACCTTTTTTTAATTCAATTATACGTTTGTTGATATACATACAGTGATCTCTCTTGTAATTCATTGATTCAATGATGTGCTGTCGGGATACCTTAACTTTACTGCTGCTAGCTTGTTGGTCTGGTTTGATAACAAACTCATGATTTCCCAGCTGAAACACTCCCGCCTAAAATATAATATGTCAAGTTTCATTTAAGTATTTAAGACAACTCTGGACAGCGATTGCAGTATGGTTTTCGTTTCTGTAACTATAAACGAAACACTTATAATTCTACTTGTTGATTATTGGTTAAAAAAAGTTTAAAAAAATTGTCAGGTTACAATAACAAAATCTATGATTCACCTTCACAAGAGACTGTCCATCCTGTTCAACAAATGCCACAACCCCTCCATGTTTGTTGTCTTTCATTATTTTGGTGACCTGTACAAGTACATTATAATTATTTATTATTGCTTTATGGTGCACAATACACCTCTTAGTAACTCAGCAAATATTGATTGAAAGCCACTGATGGAAAAATAATTTTATTGATTATAATTTGCTCTATTGAACAGTCTGAATAGAGAACCTCAGACTATTTGTAGGCATTACCACAGCTAACTATGGTGATATCTAATATTTGTTAAAACTTCTGGTTGGGTAAGATCTGCACCAGCTCACCTTAACTTCTTTCTTAAAGTTTAGACTCTAAGCTAGGTCTGTATTACATAACAGTTTTTTTTAGTGAAAAGCTATGGTTGAGCTTGTAAACCTTAAAAGTATTATAGCTTGATTGTAGTTTATATAAACTTTTGATCGGAAATAGTTTTATTTGTAACCCCAACAGCGTTGACCTTGGGTTTTATATTTCATAATAATTTGTGTATCTCTCTCCTACAGGGTCATTAGCAAGAACTAGTGGTTTGAAGATGATTTTTTGCAGTCACTATAAATAATTTCTCATGACAATAATCAGTCGTATTTTGGTCAAAATTCTCTTTCAAATATGAGAAATGTCTCGTTGAGATTGGGAGAGTATCTGACAGGCCTGATAGGATGAGTGTCAGATATGAGGTATGCAATATGATATATGCTACATATATATCCGTATCCATGGATACCGTATCATACAATAAAAACTTAAATGGAAAAATTGAAGTCAACTATTATTACAAGTAAATGGTACAAAATATCTTTCTAGTAGTAAGTAAATACTATAGTCAACAAAGTATTGTAAATATATATTAGTAACAATAATTAAATCTATGCATACAACCAATGACGTACCTTTATTTCATTCAGAACTTGCTGCTCCAACTCTTCGCTGACACCCAACAATTTAATTGGAATTTCCGCAAGATTCATCTTGCTTTCTGTCAGCATCAGTTTGTGCTGCCTTCCATGGGATGTAAACTTCATGCTAACTTTTCCATTCTGTTCCTTTTCTATTCTCAAATCCACTATTTCCTCGCCATCCTGTATTTCATTAGGCTATAGTTTTCTGTTGTTTAGAGTTGAATGAACTGTTGGGGTGTCATCAGAGCCCCCAGCATTATCTGAGTTTTTGGTAGGAACTCCATCTATAAACATAGTTGGAGAATATCTTTGATTACATAAATCTCCTTCTTTCTTGCCTGAAAATTGTAAATTTGAAAGAACTAGTCAACTTATGCCTTCAAAAAGTTTTTTTTATGTAATAGAATTATAATATTTGTATTTACCTGGGTTTAGATGCAATTCACTTGCCCCAAAATGCAGCAACGCATATCCAACAAAAACACACCACTGCACTAACATTGTGAAAATATATAAAATAAAAACTTTCGTCACTCTCTGTTTCAATAGTTTTCCTAAAATAAACATTAACTGCTAGACGCTGCTATTTAACTTAAACAATAATAGATGTATTATCCAATCAAATCACAATTCAACTGTTCAAATGATGCAAGAATTGTTTGTGGGTAGTAGTAGCTGTCGATTGGTCGTTCTATAGCTACAGAGTTGCAACTGATGCCATCTAGAGTCTTTTTCTGCGGAACAAAGGTGCGAACTCCTTACCATACAGTCTTTACAGTTATTAAACCGTACAATCCAACAAATAAATGCAAAGTAGCAAACTTACCAGTTGATGGACTTTATTTCAGTAATTCAAAGTTTGCACTTTCAACAGCAATGGTTGTCTCAACTTCAGCCATTTTTTAGAGTACTAAAATAATTGGTTACTTATGTCTAAAAGTTTCAATGTTCAAAGCTTTAAAATATTTCCACTTGAAATATGGTAAAATGCAATTTAGTTTTAAGTGGTGGATTAGGTGTGTATACCTGCATATATGTGTGTTTGATGCTTGCAGGAGTTTTTACTTGAATCAAGAAAGAAAACTTAACCTCCGACTTTTTTATATTGCACTCTGCTCTATATCTTTACTGCATAGTTTTTTCTCTCAACAGCGTCTAGTTCTCTTCCAGAATTGCCAACTCGGGGTCATTAACTAACTCGAGTTATCAAACTGGAATGGCTCTCATCTTCCCAGTGCCGACTTTGTTAACCTTGAACTTTCGTAGGAAACTGCGACATTTGTTAAAAAAATCATGAAAACAATTGCGTGATAAAAGATACAGTTATTGAAAATCTCAACTTGTTCTTAAAGCAGAATATGTTTATTTAAATAGTCTATAGATATAGAACCATCACATGACATGTAAATATAACATCAGGTACGTTCAAGAAAAAAATTTAAAAAACTGTCATGGAGTTTATATTTTTACAAGAAAGTTCAATTAATCAAAATGATGACTATATTAGTGCGACTGTGGTGCGGTGACTAGCCTTTACACACCAGTTCAACATTTTCTTCACTCCTATAAAAGTTGCCAAACAATATTGAACGCTTTGGCCTTGCTATTCTTGATTGTGATTGAATAATTTAAAGGGGCTAATAGCACGAACGGCTGGGGATTTCCGGTTTTTAAATCGAGCAGACAATCCCAACAAGCATAAATAATCAATAATTATATATACTAATGAGTATATTAGTATATATAATTAGTATATATAATTATTGATTATTTATGCTTGTTGGGGTTGTCTGTTCGATTTAAAAGCCGGAATTCCCCAGCCGCCAGTGGCTGGTAGCAGGGGAGCATAAGCATTCATTGCTATTGGGAATATCCCTGACCTGTACAATGAAACTATAAGCTATTACATCAACTAGTCAGTCATCTCATAGGCACCTTTATACTGATTAGATAATATGCTGACCTGTTCATAGTCCATTTGGGTTAAATACGAGTAAAGATTGAGTCAGCAGATTCAATTGCTATACACATCACTGTTACATCTTTCACTTTGTATCTTTTATATGATGTTTTCTCAATGGCCGGTTTTTGTTGTAATTGCATTATTACATTCTGGGACTACCGAACTTCATCGAAACTCAGGTAAATATGTCTATTATAATTTTATTTCATGACAATGTCATGAAGTTAACCAGGTTTTTGGTATTGATAAATTGTAGACAGTAAAAATTGAAATAAAAGTGGTGAGAGATATTTTCTAATCATATTTATAGATCGAGCTCTTAATAAAAGTTCAGATAGCGCTGAAGTATATGATGACACTCCAACGATTTATCTAATTCCAGATACCAAAAGACCTCAGTCTAATGAAATACAGGATGGTGAGGAAATAGTGGATTTGAGGATGGAAAAGGAACAGAATGGAAAAGTTAGCATGAAGTTTACATCACATGGAAGGCAGCACAAACTGATGCTGACAGAAAGCAAGATGAAGCTTGCGGAAATTCCAATCAAATTGTTGGGTGTCAGCGAAGAGTTGGAGCAGGGAGTTCTGAATGAATTGAAGGTACGTCATTTATTCTGGCTGCTAGCTTGACTTGATACTTAATTGTTTCCTATTTTTTGTTTTAGCCTAATTCAACATTGTTACGACATGACTGATAATTGCATTTAAGTTTCACAATATTTTCTATAGTTGTTTTTTTACCCAACATTCCGTATAATAAACAATGGTGAATAATGTATGATATGTAAACATAATATAAATAAAATAAATTATACGGAGGATGGTATAATGTAGCCAGTTGTAGTATTTGTCTTCACAAACTTTGTTGTTTCTTAAATGTAAACCAGTTGTGTACAGTATTGGCCTACACTAGACAACCTATAAACATCTAACAATAGTCTGAACTCCATCGTTTGGGTAAAAATCAGCTGTTGTAGTTCTTGCATAATCAGAGATTTTCAGTAAATATTAGATATCACCATACTTAGCTATGGTAACGCCTACAAATAGTCTGAGGTCCTCTATTCAGAATTTTTCATAGAGCGAACTATAATCAATAGAATTATTCTTCCATCAGTGGCTTCCAATCAATATTTGCTGAGTTACTAAGAAGTGTATTGTGCACCATAAAGCAATAATAAATAATTATAATGTACTTGTACAGGTCACCAAAATAATGAAAGACAACAAACATGGAGGGGTTGTGGCATTTGTTGAACAGGATGGACAGTCTCTTGTGAAGGTGAATCACAGATTTTTTTTATCGTAATCTGACGATTTTTTTTTATACTTCTTATAACCAATAATCAACAAGTATTATAAGTGTTTCGTTTATAGTTACTGAAACGAAAAATTATTTTGCAATCGCTGTCCAGAGTTGTCTTAAATACTTAAATGAAACTTGACATATTATATTTTAGGCGGGAGTGTTTCAGGTGGGAAATCATGAGTTTGTTATGAAACCAGACCCACGAGCTGACAGCAGTAAAGTTAAGGTATCCCGACAGCACATCACTAAATCAACGAATCGCAAGAGAGATCACTGTATGTACATCAATAAATGTATAATTGAATTAAATACAGCTCAATTTGAGCTTTCAAATAATACTAACAACCTTTCTCATGCCAGACTTTGTGTCTACTGACTGATACTGTAAAGGATTTTCGTGTGATATAATAGAAATCTTTACCGACACCTGTTGGCAGTAGCCCGTATGTTGTAATAAACTATACGACGTTGCTGAATGCAGAACAAGTGGTAGGCAAAAGTAAGGCAAATAGTTACAGTCATCCAAAGCTACCAGTACGGTGATAGAATCCTCTAACGTACAAAAGTAACAATGTAGGCTAATAGAAGTAGCAATACGGTAATGACAGTTCTTCGCTACGGGAGATCTGTATTTATGCAGACAGATCCGGTTTAGACAAAGTACGCAAACTTATCTCCAAGAAACGTGTTATAGAAAACTTAGTGCTGTAGACGAAGCAATCACACTAATGAGAAGAGTTTCAGGTTTAATAGCAGTATATATTATCGATGATATACAAAACCTTGCAACGAGAGAAAGTCCATAAAGTGTATAATAAACTTGATGATAATCAGAATCCCACCAATTCAGTCCAAGTAAATCCCAGAACACACTACGTTATCTCCTAACGCACAAGGTGTATTCAATACTAACTCTAAACAAACTCTAACGCACTGGGCATCCTCCCCTTCTATTTATAAAAAAGCATAGCAGTTGAAATGGCTAAAACGTGGAACAATATGATTGGATAATACATAATACAAAGAATTCGCATTAGCAGTCATTTCTCTACTGCGGCAGACATAAAAATATATATATATATACATGCAATACAGAAGCTGGCGCCGCTAGGACATCGCTAAATAATAAAGTTAATAAAAATAAGATATATGTCAAAGATGGCGACTTTCAATTACCATAGTCTGGCTCTCTTCAGCTACAATCCTGCATACGGCTGGCATCTTCTCTTCAGGTAGGAACTTGGTCTTGCTCGTTGCTAGGCAGCTATCAGGTGACGGCCATCTTCTTCATAATAATAAGCATAGATGGTCCATTGTCAAACATACGGCTACTCTGTACAAATCTATCACATTACAACATACAAAAGTACAATTGTTTTTCAGTTAAATTTAAGAAAGGTCTCCCATTATCAAAACACTTCATACATTTCTTCCTGATTGTGCCGAGAATACACAATTTTTGCCTGTTACCTGATATACTGTATGTAATAGAATTTACTAGGGTGACAAGTCGGCAGATCAGCCACATTGATTGCCTAGTTATTACTAACGATGACGATGATGCGTACAGCAGAAGAGTGATGCCTGCTATGCTTGACTGCCCTGGACTGAGCAGCCACATGTACTACTACAGGTGGCCTCCCAGAGGAAGGCCTCTGCTGGGACGTTCTATCTTTTGCTTGTAGTTTCCCGCCTTTAATTAAAGTAACCTAGCTCATTTGAGGTAGGTGCAGAACCGGCTATTTTGCAGCGTAACCCATGTTATTTTCCTATCTAACTAACAAAAATCGTCTACCTTTTGTCCCCACAAGTATTAGCGCAATAAATCGCCAGTTGTGCACCTAAATGCCCAGTGGGCAGAGTTTGTTGTGCGCTTGACAAGAAGTGCTGCAAAAAAATATATATCATCAGATTGTACAAGACCGCGATTTGGACAACCAAAATACCTAACTACCAAAAGTAAGGTCAACGGACATTCTTCACTGACAAGCCAGGCCTGCTACTAATTAGCAAACGATAACTCAAACTGACATTAGGATATCCAGTTTACATCAGGATCCGAACATTCCTAGGAAATGCCTAAAATCCTGCAAGATAGACCCATTGACACTACAGCCATTAATGGAGACGATGACATAAAAGGACAAGAGGCTACGACGTAATCTAATTAGTAACATTACATTAATTGCATCATGGCCAAACAAACCACTATAAACAGGAATGAGGCACTCATGCTCAGCCTCTTGCCATCACATCAAAACTTGGAGCTGCTGTAGACGTGCAACAGCGACCCGGATCAAACTGATCAGTTTAGACAAGGTGCTGACTCTACTATTTGTTAAATGCAATTTATTTCCTTACTATTTTAGTTTAGACAGTTTATGTTACCAGTTACCAGTTAGTAGCTTTTTATTTTCCATTATCAAACAAAGTCTATATATATCTGCTACGCCCCACACATTTATTCCCCCCAATTCAATTGAATATTTGATAAATAAGTGCCTCTCATACATCATAGAGCGCTTTAAATTAACTACGCTTTCAGCCTACCAATCACATGCAAATATGTCTCGTGGATATGTCTCAAAACATTAATTTAGTTGTTAGGTCACTGGGTAATCAAATTATCACAAACCGACATAACAGTGTCTTAGGCAAGCTTTTGTCCCTTGCAATTAATTAAGTTCTAATCAACCTAAAACTCCGTTTGGTTTGATTAGTGAGGCCGGTTGCTATTGTTATTAGCTTGTTTACATACACTAGCATCCGGATCTGTTTCACTATACAGATCATTACATAACAGCCGGCTCTACAGTAGAGCGATACAGTGAAAGTAGTTCATTTTGCCATTTTGGTTTTTCCTCTAATAGCTGTCGGTGAAGGCATTTAGCAAAATCCTTTACATTGGTGTCAGCAATGGGATCTAGTGAACGAGTGAGACACTACTAGAGAGTGCCAACCGCCAAGCATCACTGCATCCATCCCCTCCCTCTTCCCGGGTGCTGGTGATCTTCCAGTTATAACAGCTGTCTGGTAGCACCCCACGGACACTGTTAAACCCCTGTTCTCTGACCTGGTGGTACCCCCCCCCCCACCCGGCAGAACAACCCCCCCTTGCTGAGTTTGAAGAGAAGCACGATCAACCAAGTTGTCGCTGTGTTACCTTGTACAACCAGTACAGACGGTTACTCCTCTCAAACTCAGTACCATTATTCCTCCTGTACACCCCTTTAGGACACGTGGTGAGCAGTGCAGGGGTGGCCACAGACCCAGAGAAAGTTGCTGCTATAGAGCACTGGCAGGCAGACACCCACAGAGTTGAAAGGTATGCAAGCCTTCTTAGGTACCGTGGGGTACTACCGGCAGTATATCTCAGGCTTCACTACGGTGGCACGGCCTTTTACTCAGCTCACTAGTAAGCAAGCTCCCTGGGAGTGGTCCACAGCCCAAGAGACCACTTTCAGCAGCAGAAAATAGCCATAACCCGTGCCCCTGTTCTTGGCTACCCTGACTTGAAGTTACAGTACACCTTGAACACTGATGCTAGCAATGCAGGTGTAGGTGCTGTGCTGTCACAGGCACAGGAAGGTAGCGAGTGAGTGATTGCATACTATAGCAAGACGCTTAGTCCACAGGAGCGCAACTATTGTGTGACACAGAGAGAGCTGCTGGCAGTGGTGAAGGCTGTCAAGCACTTCTGTCCCTACCTCTATGGTCAGCACTTTCGTCTTCGGACAGATCATGCCTCCCCGTTATGGCTGTGTCACCGCCTGAACCCACCAGTCAGGTGGCTAGGTGGCTTGAGACCCTCTCTGAGTTCAGATACACATTGAACATAGGAGCAGCCCCTGCATGGCAATGCAGATGGTTTGAGTCGCAGGTGCCCCCCAGAGTGTAGGCAGTGTGACCGCATACAAAAGAGAGACGGTGGACCCTCTAAGGTGGAAGTTCAAGGAGAGTTGTTCACTGCCTGTCAGTCTCAACTCTCCCTTGCTTCTGCACCGACTCAGAATGACTCTCTGTCGCCATCCCCCCCCCCCTCGACCACCCTCTCTGCCCCCCGAGTTCCCCCCCCCCCCACCCCATGCAGTTCAACCCATCCAGCCGGATGTCGACCTAGTCCAGGCTCAGAGTGAAGGTAATTGCGCTGTGGCTGTCATCTACCAGGCAGTGTCTACACAGCGCCCTCTCAATATAAAGTAGTTGGAGCTCGGCAGCCAATAGCTGAGGCCGTTGAACAACTGCATTGGAGCTATGAGGTTAAGGGAGGATGGTGTGTTGGAGCTCCAGATCTTTTTTAATCGCCGCTCTCGGTGGTGTGCAGTCTGTCCGGCAGGTCTACGTGGCAACACGGTCTGGCAGACCCATTCTCTTGCACACCAGGGAATTAGCAGGACCCTGAAGCACCTCCAGCTCATGTTGTACTGGACAGGTATGGTATGTGAGGTTTGCCAGAGAGCCAAGAATGGTGGCATCAAGTCCAGTCCCGATTGTCAGCGTATGTACGCCGGCCGCCCCTGGCAGAAGCTGGCCGTTGATTCGGTGAGCCCCTTTCCTGAGGCAGAGCATGGTAATGCCTGGATCTTGGTGTTGACTGACCACTTCACCAAGTGGTAGCACGCTCTAGCCCTTCCAAATACTACGTCCCCGATGGTAGCTAGTGCTCTGAATGGGCAGGTCTTTTACTATATGGGCATCCCTGATTAAATGCACACAAACCAGGGGGCTCAGTTTGAGTCTTACCTGAGTTGTGTGCTCTGTGGGGTATAGAAAAGACCCGTACCACCCCCTACCACCCACAGGCCAGCGGAGTTGTGGAAAAAGATAACAGGGTGCTAGGTGACTCCCTGCGGTCTCTAATCTTGAAGCCTAGTCCAAGTGACTGGGACTTGCTGCTCCCTCAACTGATGAGGGCCTTCAGAGCCTCCCCGCACTCCATCACAGGTGAAACGGCCAACTATATGATGCTGGGCAGGGAACTGAGGCTGCCGGATCAAGTGTCTTACCATCTCCCTCCAAGTGACTGTATGCCAGTGCACGAATAAGCCCAAAATCTCAAGTTGAGGCTGGAGAAAGTACACAAGATTCTGAGAGAGCAGCAGATGGAGGTCAGAGCTGAGGAGGGCAAAGAGCCGGGTCTATACGCGGTTGGAGATCAGGTTTGGTTGGAAAACCACCGTAGATGACGGGCACAAAACCCTAAACTGCAGGCCAAGTTCATCAGCCCCTGTGATATTGAGGAAGCATACAGTAACCACACCTACCTCATAAGTAGACACGGTCAGTGGTCGGTACAGAACGAGCGCCGCCTTAAGTCATATTATCCAAATGTTGACCCTAAAGGACAGGCACCAGCAGCTGTGAAGGCCAGATGGCACCCCACCTTGTGTGGTATGCGTACACAGGCGGCCCCAGCATCCCTGTCCCCCTTACCGACGCTTCCTCTGTTTGAACCACCTTCATTAGAGACAGAGTTACCTCCCCCTCCTATAAGGAGTGGACCAAATTTGGAGCGGCCAAGGGAGCAGAGGCCTGCTGCACCACTTGTTGTACCCCTTGAGTTTGGTGAAGATCGAACAAGCGGTTTAGACAGAAATGACAAAAGTGTGTGGGAACTGTCTCCCTTTGTAGTTGAGTCACCCCCACCCCTCACTCAGACTGAAAACCAGCCACCCTGTGTGTCAACACAACATCCATGCAGGAACGTGGGCCCACCAACACGATATGGACAGCCATTATGTCATCTAATGGCCACTGCAAACGAAGTGGATAGACTGACTGAAAAGACAAAGTTCCTGAGTTTCAAACGGCTCCCCTGGAAAGAATTTCAACAAAATCCCCCACAAATTGAATATCTATAGAAAGCCCAGAGTTTAGTGATGCTGCTTGCCAAAATTCAACTCCCTGGCAGCAAAACCCACTAAGCGCTGAAGCCGCAAAGCCGAGAAATTTTCACCCAAGGGATAAAAATTTGCCAAAACGGTTGATGCCTCATGGAAAGGAGAATAACTTTGGCCAGGATGTGGCTACCCCCCCCCCCTGTTGTGGGTGTCGTTAGAGAGAGGAAATTCCAGCAAACCCCTCAGCCAAAATTCAAGTGAGAACTCCCCTCCATTAGAAAGATACAGTTGGTCAAAGCAGGAGTTTCATCCTCAGTCAGCTGCCACTCATCCACTCCTGCCAATTTTGAACAAAGTAGGTGATCAAGGCCAAGTCAGCCTGCCACGCAGAAACAGGCATTGCTTCACAGCTTTTCAAAGTGAGTGGATGTGCTACTGCTGCCGGCTACAAGATGGATTGCACCGAAAAGGTTTTACCTTTGCAAGGAGATGGAGTTCTTCAACACCAAGTAGATGAAGAGTTAGAGCTGGAAGGTTCTGCTGCTGCTGAAGGACTACCTTCTTCTATATCTATACCGGATCTGTGCCGGAGACCACTCTTGCCCTGCCGGCACCTTGCACAGAGGAAGCTAAGAGAGAAGATACACTTTTGGGAGCAGACAGCCAAGCAGAGCTAATGGATAGCTGGATATGTCGCCATAGTTCACCACAAGATCCTCTTGCTTTTCAGCAACCTCCTCCTACCCCATGGCAACCTACCGAATCCCCCCCCCCCCCCCGCCCCTTTATATTGCCTCCCCTTCCCCCAGTGTACCCACTGTACTGGCAATTGTGCACCTTCACTTATAGTCAGTGTGTATCCAAGCCCGTGGCCACTTCCCCCTCTTCTCGTTGCTCTTCCACCTCCTACCGGGTACAGAGTGCCACCACCCCGGCTGATACAAGACTCAATCACAGCACGGTGACTGTCACAGATAAACCAGCTGCAAGTATCAGGAAGCCACACAAGTTGACATATGAGCGTATGCAGATGCTGGGGAAGATAGTGCCATGCAAGAAGAGAGGAGCAGACCTTTTTGGTTGGGCCCTCTACGCGGGGAGATACTCTCTCTACAGCCACCCTCTCTTCTAATTTTGCACTTCCCCATTCACAGTGAGGTCGGTCATCACCCAACCTCTCCAGTAGGTTCTCTGTTGGATTTAATCCCCACAAGGAGACGAGAAGATGATGCCTCTGTGCCCTCTGCACCAGTATCCACCCTTCCTTCCACCCCCTGCCTTTGGACGAGCCGTCCCCTTTTGTTTCTACCCCTGTTGTTCAGTTGGTGGATTCCACTGCCCCTCGTTCTTCCTCACCTACTGTGACGGAAGAGGTAGTAACTCCCCACCTAGCAGGGACAAAGCCCCCTTATAGCTAGACGGTTCCTTCAATGGATTACTCCCAACACGGAGAAGGCCATTCAACGACAGGTGAAAAGAGCACAACACAGCGTCTGTCCGCTCTGCAAGTTTCCCACCAAAGATACAAGAGAGCTGACCGTACATGTATGTCAACACTTTGTACAGTACTTTTTTCACTGCCGGTACCCCAGCAGCAGCGGGGACGGTGTGTACGGACACCAAAAAAATCTTGAAGGTCCAAAAGATCCGAACCACCATCAACGTTTAGGCTACATGCTGATGCTGAGAGTTACGCTGCCATTTACCATTACAAGAAATGGGCAGCGCCGGCCCATTTTGGTACATGCACTCCCACCCAGACTGGTGCACCCAAGTCTAACCCACCCTCGTTGGTCTCAACGAATACTACAGCCCTGGCTGCTCCCCCTCTGCTGGGGCCCTCTCCCTCGCAGTCAAAGATTGTGCCCCTGATGGCTATCTCTCTTACCGGGTACAAGATCCAAAAAAAAAAACCATGCACAGTGACTGGCCCCGCCCCGAGGCCATGGTCACCTCCCCCAGTTCCACCTCCCCTTCTGTCTCTACACCCCTGGGGGTGTTTTGAGTCTCTGCACTTCCTGTTTCCCCTGTACTTTTGCAGAACCTTTACTCAGTGGAGTTGATCTGCCACTACGGTTGCTTCAAAACAGGGCAAGGTGGGCTGCTGCTACTGATCAGGGCACCGTGGAGTTAGACTTCCAGTTACAGGCCCTCAGGATGAGAGTAGTCTCCGGCACCTTCACCGAGACGAAAGTCGCTGAGTTACGGGCGCAAGCTGAGCTCTTGAAGGGAGAGATTACCAGCCTCAAGGATGCCGCGCAGACGGTGAGAGGTCAATTGTTCTAGGGCAGTTGTCCCCCTTCTAAGTTGCATGGGTCGTCTGTATACCCCTTCTTCTACCGGTTGCACAGCCGTGTGAACTTGATATTTTAGTCTAATTATCCTTAACCCTGGTTGTGGGCTGCCCTTTGCTTCCCTACTGGATGCCTAGGGTGCGAGGCCCCCTTCTTCCTAAGTACACATGGTTTTGTGCCAAGAGTGGTGCAATTCGTACGTACCTCTCTCATTTTTGCTAAGTGCACATGGTCTTGTGGTCTACCGGTTACTAGTAGTCGACAGTCTCAGTCGAGACTCGCTGCATATACTCTCCTTATTTACTCACTGAATGTACTGCCCAGCTTCCTACTCTCAACGGCCACCCTATGATTGTTAACTACCAGTACGGAAGTCCAAGTAGTTGAAGCGGCCTGTGTAATAGAATTTACTAGGGCGACTAGTGAGTAGATCAGCCACATTGATTTGCCTAGTTACTACTAGCGATGCGTAAAACAGAAGAGTGATGCCTGCTATGCTTGACTGCCCTCGACTGAGCAGCCACATGCACTACTACAGCGTGGACTACTGGAGGAAGCCCGCTGCTGGGACGTTCTGTCTTTTGCGTGTAGTTTCCCGTCTTTAATTAAAGTAACCTAGCGCATTGTGGCCATTTTTACATATGTACTGATAATCAATGTAGCGTCTGCTTGTTTGTGTATTTTAGAATTATCAAAGTAGCTTGACCTAGTAATTTTATATCTAATTATATTATAGCTTTTCAACTGTGCATTTACATATATTTCTGCATAAATATAGAGGTAGTTAACCCAGTGGGCAGAGTTTGTTGTGCGCTTGGCTAAGAAGTGTCTTAGCCAAAGCTTTTGTCTCTTGCAATTAATCATGTACTATTCAACCTGAAACTCCGTTTGATTAGTTAGGCCGGTTGCCATTGTTATTAGCTTGTTTACATACACTAGCATCTGGATTGTTTCACTATACAGATCATTACATAAGAGCTATCTCTACTCATACAGTAGATCGATACAGTGAAAGTAGTTCATTCTGCCATTTTGTTTTCTCCTCTAATAGCTGAAGGCATTTACCAAAATCCTTGACAATACTCTGCAATAATAGTGATTAATCCTGTTAAAATTACAAAGCTGTTTGGATAACTTTCACTTTTCTTCCAGTTATAAGAAATAGTTCTTCTTCAGATTGTTTTCCTCAGTGTTTAATTAAAATGCCATCACAAAATGCAAATTATATTTTGAACAATTTTAAAGTTTCCACGAGTCAGCCATACGGTTTGTGATAAAAATTGAGTGAAGGAAGGGTTTTGGAAACGACTAAACTCATCGTTATCAAAAAAGTTTTGTTGTAAAGCCTTCAACTGTTCCACTCACAGAAAAAGAACATCGCTCCACCGTGTTGTTAACAATACGCCTACTCAGTTCACATCAGTGCATCATCACAATCCATTCATCTATTGTATGCTTCAGTGGTACCCAAGGACCCTATCAGATACAAACGATCAACACCTACAACCTTGACCCCTTTGTCTGTAACTGTTGAACTGGTTATGATACTAGATTATTCCATATGGAATAGAACAAAGAGTGAAATGGTTACAGCAGAGAATGAGACAGATCACATGACTTCATTGTTGCTTTATTACGCACACATGGCTCAGGTTGTAAGTTCTCTATTGGACTACTTGACCTGTATCATGTTATTTATTACTGTGTGCTCAGTGGTGTATTCTATACAATAGTTAATAGCCTTGGGTTCAGCGTTATTGGTGCTACTAAAGCCATCAACATTCAATAAATGATCTCTACTAAATCATTTAGATAGATGACTACTACCAGACGATGAAGAATGACGACATAAACATAGTTGTAGACCTTGCAGGCATTGTTGTTTTGACTGTTAGTATTGTTCTATATCAATATCAATGAACCTGGGCTATGCGATTGAGATATATCCTAATTTCCTTGTTTTGAATGTAACTGTTTTAGACACCCTCTACTCTACCAAACCTGGTAGAAGATCATGTAGTTAACAACACATACATAGATTCTAGTTCTACCTTGAATAGTCTTACACAATGGGTAAACTCTACAGGAGCTAGTGAAACGCTGCCCCCTGGTGACCATTTCATGCTCTTCACTGCGTATGTGTCTAATTAATAATATTTCTAGTCTAGTAACGTAGATGTGCGGAAGACATTTTTCTGTCTGTCTGTCTGTCTCTGGGTGTTTGGTCCTTTGTATGCATACCTATACCAGTACGTTGAGAGAAGTGAAACTGCTGTACAAGCAGTCTGTTGGAGCAATGAGAGAAGTGAAACTGCTGTACATTCCACAAATTTGACTCATATTACTACTTAGTAATACTGTACAGGAATTTATGGTGTAGTGGTAGCTATCACCTGTACAGCGGCCCACAGTAGTAAGCGTCCACAAGCGGTGCAGTGTACGCCCTTACTTTGCCCAAGGTCGGCAGTCTAAACCGTAGAATAGAATTTGCAGTGTTGTATGCTCGCAAGCGATACACAGTGAGGAGTTGCCCAACTCTCTCACTTTCCACTGATTTCCTACTCGGTGGAATAGATGCGTCGGGTCGAACTAGCTGTTTCAAATAATCGTTCCAGTATCACTCGGTAGAGTGCAGTGTAAGTCGAATTGACTGAACACTTTCTACTGACTATTATTCTAGCCACTAGTCGACTGGTCCAAGAGCTTATTTAATTGTCCGAATTTATGGTGCAAGTGTGTGAACTAGTCTGTTCACTTGTCAGCGCAATCTGTGTATCTGTATGTGTGCTTACTTGTATGTTTCTGCTTAGCCACTGGTGCAATTGCATAAGTGCTTTATGCAATAAGATCAACAAGCAAGTGAGAGTAAGTGCCAGGTTAACTCTGCTTTATTTCGGACAAGACATGGGTATTTATAACACAAAAAGTTACATAATAAGAGTGGCAGCTAACAGACAAAGGCAGGCCACGCCTGTACAAGTGATTGGTTATTGAAAGGCCAATAGAACAGGGTACACATAGAACTGGGTGTGCTTGTGCTCTATGGTTGATTGCACAAGCACATGGTTGAAAAATAGCAATCCGTGCAAATAATAAAATATATATAAATAAGTGCAAACATAGATAAATAAGGTGGACAGTTCGGTATGATACAGTTCGGCAGGCTGCACTGTGAGTAGCTGTATAGTTCGGCTTGGATAAAATAGACAGTGTAAATAATTAAGTATCTCGGTCGACTCCATTCCTCCACAATACGAGCGCGGTTGTTTACTAACTCACTGCAATCAAGTAATTATTGCGCTCGCTACTCACTGTAAAGGAAGGACAACTCCCGCAACTTATTTCAATCCGAATTATCATAGGAACGGATTGGAATGCCAACCCGAATGAATGCTAACCAACTCGAATGGACGCCCGATCCGAACGAATTCGCAGCATGGGAACATGGTGATACAGAGACACTTCTCTCCCTTCATTACACCAGCCTCTAGTCGTCGCCTGGTTGCTGCCAAATAGCCACCATAAGGGGTGACTACTCTCTGTGGAATGACACAGTCAGTTCACGACCAGTGCAGACCAGTGCAGACCGGTGCAGACCGGTGCAGACAGGTGCAGACCGGTGCAGACCGGTGCGGACCAGGGCAGACCGATGCAGACCAGTGCAGACCAGTGCAGACCAGGGCAGACCAGTGCAGACCGGTGCAGACCAGTGCAGACCAGTGCAGATTCGATACCGATTCCGAGTAGTGGACTCAGGAGCAGGCATGTTGGACACCAAAGAACACCTTAGCCATGGATCCCAGGACTAGCCTCAGCCCTTCTGAAGGATGTATCCGGAACTTATCTACCCTTCACCCTCAACACTCTGGATCCTAGCCTGTGAAACCCCTAGAGTATATCTGGAGATGGGACCATGACCACAAACAATGCTGATCTACCAACTCCGCCCACTTGGCACTACTAGGCGCTTTTACTCTTTAATCTCGTGCAATCTATTATTATTTGCCAGTATATTTAGCCTTGTTATGTTATTTGTTGAATTCACTTCCTGTACAAGTGATTGGTCATCTCCTGATCTAGGCCAATTACTTCCTGTACAAGTGATTGGTCATCTCCTGATCTAGGCCATTTACTTCCTGTACAAGTGATTGGTCATCTCCTGATCTAGGCCAATTACTTCCTGTACAAGTGATTGGTCATCTCCTGATCTAGGCCATTTACTTCCTGTACAAGTGATTGGTCATCTCCTGATCTAGGCCATTTACTTCCTGCAGTTCTGCCTATGAAAGGCAGAACACTTCTTATATTTATTGCAGTTTGAGCATTTGGGCTTCAGTACCAGCTCCTTGCCATTGTATACTCCAGTGGACAGCCTCCCTTGAGCAGTCTAGCAATCAAACACATGTTGTTATACCAAGCTGCCATGACTAGTATGTCTGAGCCAAGGGCTCCAACTAGTTGTTAATGTGTGCTACACAAATGGCACTGACCGATACGGTGGTGTCCCCTTTGGAGGGAAGTAGAATACTTGAGCCTAAGAGTATTTTGTGCTTTTCAAGACCAGAATCTATTTCAATAATACTCATTCACAGAAGCCAACAACTGCTTGAGATGATATTAACATGACAACTCCCACAAACAGCTTCACTTGAACCGTGGTCAAAGTTATATTGAACGGCAGTAGCTGGCAATCTTGTTCACAACAATAAAAGAACTCAGATCTTTGCTTGCTTGTCTATTTTAAAATTATAAATATTTTTCAAGCACAGCATGTTATCTATCCCCTGGTTATGTGGTGGAACTCAACCTGCACCACCAAACATCTCCAGTGACAGTAGGTAGTATCTCCAGTGACAGTAGGTAGTATCTCCAGTGACAGTAGGTAGTGTCTCCAGTGACAGTAGGTAGTATCTCCAGTGACAGTAGGTAGTGTCTCCAGTGACAGTAGGTAGTGTCTCCAGTGACAGTAGGTAGTATCTCCAGTGACAGTAGGTAGTGTCTCCAGTGACAGTAGGTAGTATCTCCAGTGACAGTAGGTAGTGTCTCCAGTGACAGTAGGTAGTGTCTCCAGTGACAGTAGGTAGTGTCTCCAGTGACAGTAGGTAGTATCTCCAGTGACAGTAGGTAGTGTCTCCAGTGACAGTAGGTAGTATCTCCAGTGACAGTAGGTAGTGTCTCCAGTGACAGTAGGTAGTATCTCCAGTGACAGTAGGTAGTGTCTCCAGTGACAGTAGGTAGTGTCTCCAGTGACAGTAGGTAGTGTCTCCAGTGACAGTAGGTAGTGTCTCCAGTGACAGTAGGTAGTGTCTCCAGTGACAGTAGGTAGTGTCTCCAGTGACAGTAGGTAGTATCTCCAGTGACAGTAGGTAGTGTCTCCAGTGACAGTAGGTAGTGTCTCCAGTGACAGTAGGTAGTGTCTCCAGTGACAGTAGGTAGTGTCTCCAGTGACAGTAGGTAGTGTCTCCAGTGACAGTAGGTAGTATCTCCAGTGACAGTAGGTAGTGTCTCCAGTGACAGTAGGTAGTGTCTCCAGTGACAGTAGGTAGTGTCTCCAGTGACAGTAGGTAGTGTCTCCAGTGACAGTAGGTAGTGTCTCCAGTGACAGTAGGTAGTATCTCCAGTGACAGTAGGTAGTGTCTCCAGTGACAGTAGGTAGTGTCTCCAGTGACAGTAGGTAGTGTCTCCAGTGACAGTAGGTAGTGTCTCCAGTGACAGTAGGTAGTATCTCCAGTGACAGTAGGTAGTGTCTCCAGTGACAGTAGGTAGTGTCTCCAGTGACAGTAGGTAGTGTCTCCAGTGACAGTAGGTAGTGTCTCCAGTGACAGTAGGTAGTGTCTCCGACTAGGATTATCACATTATTATCTAACCCAAACCCGAGTAGCAACCTGAATCACTTTGGATGGTACCCCGGATCCGTGATTAAGGATGGCTGCCATGGAGATTTTAAAAACCAGGCTACGTCTAGCCTAAGTAGACCTAGGACCATCTGAGTAGTCACCAGATTGATTGAGAAGACCTTGAGAGCTAAGTAACCACCGCTATCCGGTGCCAATGGGCCAGAACAGGAATATACCAGTTCCTAATGGAAAGCATGTTGTTGACAAACTTTTACATAGTGATTATTTTTATTACATCATTGGTTAGCGTTTTATATTGTGTTACGATTCGATAACCCTATTTATATGTCCAGTTTTATCCTCATTCATCCTCTTTACCATAAAGTTTTCTCCGCTCATAGAACGCTAACCAGTACCAGACTAGATCTCCCCAAATGTCGTTACTAACACTCTCACTTGATTCCTCTTCAAAAGCTTTCAAATCAAATCATATTGTTTGATCATTAATACAGAGCATTGCAATATAATTGAACTATATCCCTATGATGCAGAGAAGGACACCCCATCATTACATAACTCATCATAGGCATCTCACCGTATGTTTTAAAACCAGCGTCACTAATGACTAGTGCGAACCAGCATTTTGTTTGAGATAGTAAAAGCAATTGTAATGGAGGAGTAGATTTGTTCTACGACGCCATTTTCAACCGTACCGTGTACTATCGAAACTATATATTTAAAACATACACTTTCTGTCACCAGCAGATCATGTTATATTTGGCTTACAGTTTGCGTTTTAGAAGGGGAGACAATTCTATGCTCTTTACACGCTGCTGTTCATATGTATTGAGCTGTACAATATACTAGGAGTAAACTTCGAGCGTTATAAAAAAAAATATAGAAAGTTGAAAAGTTGTGGAAACTTTTTCCAATCATAAGTTGGACTGACCCCGCTCCAGGGTAGTCTGAGAAAATATTGCGAGCTAAAAAGACTGCAAGTGACATGTAGTGTAGTGGCAGACGGCAGAGGTCTGTGCAAACCAGTAAGTAACAGTAGTAATGTAGGAGCATATCTCTGGCAGGGAGTCTAAGGACAAGGTTCTTCTGGTTTCAAGTGTTTTTTTGTTGGCACCAGTTACCATGAGAACCTGAGAGGTACCTTTTTGTGTGCACCAGGTGTTATAATTCAATTTTTAATATTTTTTGTTTGAAATAAGTATTTATTGTGCAGGGTTTGTTTATATAGTGATTTGTATGATGATTTAGATCATGGGTTTGAGCATTTTATAAACATGGTATGAGAATCTAAAAGGGTACTTTTTTGTGTACCAGTTTTTATTGTTATTAATTTAGTTTGTAATTGTATGATTGACTAGGTTTTTATTGTGCAGGGGTTGTTTTTATTAGGGTTTGTGTGATGATTTAGATTGGGGGATTGAGTGTTGTATAAAAATGAAGTGTGGTATTATTATATAACTTTATTATATAAGGAGAAACATCATAGATAAGCATTGAAAGTTCTACCATTAACTCAAAAGAATCTACCGAAGTATTTACCTCACAACTTATTTGTAGGTATATGTTTACCTGAGGTTGCTTTTTACACCAAAAATTCTTAGTCCACCTCCATTGAATTAGTTTTTGGAAAAAACATTTTATCCCAAGCACTCTTTTTAGTTTTTTTTAAATACTTATTAGTGACTACAATATTTATCATATATAGAATAGATTTAAAATTGCTCTTGTTCGTCTCCATAAACAATTCTACAGCATTGTCTTGTAGACACATACTACTATCGTACTGTTTCATAGAGATTTTTCCGTGTAATTCTCCCATATTTAGCATGTGTTGTGTAGCGCAAAACATTATTGCCTGAAATGTGACCAGATATATGACTCCTCTCGAACAATCATATTGTCTCGTATGTATTTATTGTATATCTCTGGTAGAAAATCTTTTACATGTAATATCTTTGTCTTTGCTGTCATATTGTTCTAAAATAAAAAGTATTAGATAGGAAACCACCCATCTGAAATAGACAGGAAACCACCCATCTGAAATAGACAAGAAACCACCCATCTGAAATAGACAGGAAACCACCCATCTGAAATAGACAGGAAACCACCCATCTGAAATAGGTAGGAAACCACCCATCTGAAATAGATAGGAAACCACCCATCTGAAATAGACAAGAAACCACCCATCTGAAATAGACAGGAAACCACCCATCTGAAATAGACAGGAAACCACCCATCTGAAATAGGTAGGAAACCACCCATCTGAAATAGGTAGGAAACCACCCATCTGAAATAGACAAGAAACCACCCATCTGAAATAGACAGGAAACGATCCACATCTGAAATAGATAGGAAACCACCCATCTGAAATAGACAGGAAACCACCCATCTGAAATAGATAGGAAACCACCCATCTGAAATAGGTAGGAAACCACCCATCTGAAATAGATAGGAAACCACCCATCTGAAATAGACAGGAAACCACCCATCTGAAATAGACAGGAAACCACCCATCTGAAATAGATAGGAAACCACCCATCTGAAATAGGTAGGAAACCACCCATCTGAAATAGATAGGAAACCACCCATCTGAAATAGACAGGAAACCACCCATCTGAAATAGATAGGAAACCACCCATCTGAAATAGATAGGAAACCACACATCTGAAATAGACAGGAAACCACCCTTCTGAAATAGACAGGAAACCACCCATCTGAAATAGATAGGAAACCACCCATCTGAAATAGATTGGAAACCACCCATCTGAAATAGATTGGAAACCACCCATCTGAAATAGATAGGAAACGACACATCTGAAATAGATTGGAAACCACCCATCTGAAATAGATAGGAAACCACCCATCTGAAATAGATAGGAAACCACACATCTGAAATAGACAGGAAACGACACATCTGAAATAGACAGGAAACCACCCATCTGAAATAGATAGGAAACCACCCATCTGAAATAGATAGGAAACCACACATCTGAAATAGACAGGAAACCACCCTTCTGAAATAGACAGGAAACCACCCATCTGAAATAGATAGGAAACCACCCATCTGAAATAGATTGGAAACCACACATCTGAAATAGACAGGAAACCACCCATCTGAAATAGATAGGAAACCACCCATCTGAAATAGATAGGAAACCACCCATCTGAAATAGATAGGAAACGACACATCTGAAATAGACAGGAAACGACACATCTGAAATAGACAGGAAACCACCCATCTGAAATAGATAGGAAACCACCCATCTGAAATAGATAGGAAACCACCCATCTGAAATAGATAGGAAACGACACATCTGAAATAGATAGGAAACCACCCATCTGAAATAGATAGGAAACCACCCATCTGAAATAGACAGGAAACGATCCACATCTGAAATAGACAGGAAACCACCCATCTGAAATAGACAGGAAAGCACACATCTGAAATAGACAGGAAACGACACATCTGAAATAGATAGGAAACCACACATCTGAAATAGACAGGAAACCACCCATCTGAAATAGATAGGAAACCACCCATCTGAAATAGATAGGAAACCACCCATCTGAAATAGATAGGAAACGACACATCTGAAATAGACAGGAAACGACACATCTGAAATAGACAGGAAACCACCCATCTGAAATAGATAGGAAACCACCCATCTGAAATAGATAGGAAACGACACATCTGAAATAGATAGGAAACCACCCATCTGAAATAGATAGGAAACCACCCATCTGAAATAGATAGGAAACCACCCATCTGAAATAGACAGGAAACGATCCACATCTGAAATAGACAGGAAACCACCCATCTGAAATAGACAGGAAAGCACACATCTGAAATAGACAGGAAACGACACATCTGAAATAGATAGGAAACCACCCATCTGAAATAGATAGGAAACCACACATCTGAAATAGACAGGAAACGACACATCTGAAATAGACAGGAAACGACCCATCTGAAATAGATAGGAAACGACCCATCTTAAATAGTGTGCAGGATTTTGTAGTGACAACTAACCAGGTAGCAGGCACCTGCACTTCCCTCAGTACCAGACTAAAGCGCAGGCAGAAGTTCGGTAGCCTGGACAGGCATTACTGGTTAGTAGCGCAGGCCGACATAGCTGGGCTGAGTGCTGGACGAGGTGCTGGGGTAGGTTGGCTGCCTGTCTGCAGGGCCCTACTAAGTATAGGCCAGCTACTTGCAGGCGTTTATTAGCTGTATTTTGCAGGCTTGTATTTTATTGCAAGACTTCTATTGTTGCAATAGGTATTGCTGTCTTCATATAAGCAATAAGAGAGAGAGAGAGTGTATGTGTGAGAGTAGTATAGATTGTATTTCTTTGTTCTTCTGCCTGTGCTCCTCCAACTACTCGGAGTTGTGAGGCAGCAGTAGCCAGTATTTATATAAAAGGTTACATAACATTTTTTGTGTAACAGGTAGGCCTAATAACACATACAAAGAAAGGTGGGCAGTATAATGCAACATAAATGAGTATAAGAATAGCCTTAGTGATACATAAAGGTGGCTACTAGAAGAAAGGGGTACAGTATGTATGTCATGAACGCAGTTGCAGATAGCTCGTAACAAAGGGCAACATCCATGTCTTTATATATTTTTCTTGTCGATTACGAGTTGGAGTTGTCCTCTGATAATTACAACTGCTCTATGGTAGTAGAGCTACGCAGTGTGCAAATGTTAATATGGGACTAGCTGAAGCCATTTCCTGTACAATAGACAGGAAACCATCCATCTGAAATAGATAGGAAATGATGTGGCCAGAAAAGAATTGAATGCTCAACCAAATAAGTAAACGTAACTGGATAGAAGAGTTAAAATGCTTGAAAATGGCTCCGCCTACACTTTAGCAGCACATGACTACCTAAAGCTGCCTAGTCTCAAAAACCATCTTGTGTATTTGTCACTTCCTGTCACAGCAAGGGCAACTCCAAAAACCACTACGTCTAATTTTTGTTAGATCAGATCTTTTTAAATATACATCCAACCATCCATCCAACCATCCATCCAACCATCCATCCATCCATCCAACCATCCATCCAACCATCCAACCATCCATCCATCCAACCAACCATCCAACCATCCAACCATCCATCCAACCATCCATCCAACCATCCATCCATCCATCCAACCATCCATCCAACCATCCATCCAACCAACCATCCAACCATCCATCCAACCATCCATCCAACCAACCATCCAACCATCCAACCATCCATCCAACCATCCATCCAACCAACCATCCAACCATCCATCCATCAGAAAGAACACAGGACATCTTTTACAACAATTTTTTAGCCTCAGCTTAAAATTTCCTACAGATTTGACAACTCGTTGTGAACTGATGAATTTTTTATTACTAAATTCCCAATTTTGAACTACAAGATGTTTTGAGAAATATGTGAGCCTAATATTGCTAGTATTCTGGCTTTACAAATAAAACTTTTGGTTCAGTCTTAAATTTTGACTGTTTAAATCAGTTTTAAACTGAAAAATTAAAATTCCAAAACTCAAGTTTGGTCTTTTAAGATTTTATCACCAGATGGGTGTATTCAATCAAAATTTCATTTTATTAAACAATCAAAAGGTGAATGTGTACTAGCTTTTGGGCAGAAGAGCATCTCATAAAAATATTGTCCAATAAAGTTCTCAGATTAATTAAGAGAGATTAGGTTAAATTGAAAATCCAAATTATCTCACAAGCTTTCTACATAGTTGTTGACAAGAGCAATTCCAAAAGAAAATCAGTAGTTTTTGCTTATGCTGATCTTTCTTCAAATGTATTTAATTTTGACAAAAGAGCATTGTTATATACCCTCAACACCTTTAATGCACCTATTTCTCTACCTGCGTAGCGCAGCCACATCACTGAGCTATACCAGTGCAGCTACATCAGTGAGCTATACCAGAGCAGCTACATCAGTGAGCTATACCAGTGCAGCTACATCAGTGAGCTATACCAGTGCAGCTACATCGGTGAGCTATACCAGTGCAGCTACGTCACTGAGCTATACCAGTTCAGAGTAAAATCCAGGAATAAGCTGCTTCAGTGGCTTGCTTGCTCACAAATGGTGGAGAATGTTGTGCAGACCGGAGTTAGTTGGCATCTTACTGACTGACACATGTTTATAAAAGCGTGTGTAACTGTGCTTTGCACAAAAGAGAACACTCTTTGGACACACTTTGAGACCACGAGTGTGTATTTATCGGATTGGACCGAGTTTGGTAAAAAAATACAGTTGGATTTTGCAATTGAAGCGATTCTAAATGCTTTCGGATATTTACTTCTGATTTGATTACTAAAACAGCCTTAGTGCAGTTTTGTAATGTTAATTGAAACCATCCGCTGAGCTGTAAGAGCCTTACCCACAACATAACTGAAAGAGAAAATACGACAAGAAGGAGTGCCGAAGCTCCTCACTTGTTAATGCAATAGCAAGTCTCACAAGTGAGTGATTGACTAGCACTATTAGTAAACACATCTAGAAGTATATTTATAGAATATTTATTGACTTCAATTGGTTATACAATGCGCTATAGAGCGTTTAAATAGTTTTCAAACCTGTTACTTGAATAAGCTATATAGGGGATGG
>CALYOO010000169.1:0-22308 GCA_945261195.1 Cryptosula pallasiana
AAACCAATGCTTTTGCAGGAATAAACCAATGCTTTTGCAGGAATAAATAATTTATTTTCCCGCGAATGGAACCTGTTGCTTTCGCGGGAATAAAAATTTTATTTTCCTGCAAATACAAACCAATGCTTTCGCGGGAATAAATAATTTATTTTGCCGCGAATGGAACCTGTTGCTTTCGCAGGAATAAAAGTTTTATTTTCCCGCGAATACAAACCAATGCTTTCGCGGGAATAAATAATTTATTTTCCCGCGAATGGAACCTGTTGCTTTCGCAGGAATAAAAATTTTATTTTCCCGCGAATACAAACCAATGTTTTCGCAGGAATAAAAATTTTATTTTCCCCCGAATACAAACCAATGCTTTCGCGGGAATAAATAGTTTATTTTCCCGCGAATGGAACCTGTTGCTTTCGCGGGAATAAAAATTTTATTTTCCCGCGAATACAAACCAATGCTTTCGCGGGAATAAATAATTTCTTTTCACACAAATGGAAACTGTTGCTTTCGCGGGAAAAAATAATTTATTTTCACGCGAATGGAAACCGTTGCTTTTGCGGGAATAAACAGTTTTTATTCCCGCGAAAGCATTGGAAAAAATGCTGATTCATAGGGTTTAATCAGTGCAACTTTAGCTATTTAAGAGCCACTGTTTTCACATAGAAAGCATCCAGTTCTTCAACAGCAAGCGGAGAAGCATCATCTACTACAGCTACTAGGAGAGCATCAAGGTAAGAAACGCTAAAATAATTAGTTGTCTTTAGTTAATTAAATCATCTGGCTCTAAGTGGTGATAAGGTAAAAAATAATCAATAATCATTTAACACTAGTAGAAAGCTCTAATTATTTATTTTTAAAATAAATATTAAAAACTTTTGAAAATGAACTGGTAACATAACGTCGACTGAAATAATGCCTAAAACGTCTCGCATAAACTTTGGTCCGACCAAAAATGGACTGAAAACCTTTACCTTTAGAGCGAGTACAAAATTATCATAACTTGCTATAGCGGATATTCTAAGAAATATTTGTTTTTTCCGTTGCTAACTTAACGTAAATATTTGTAACGGATGTCACATGATCTCAATCGGTTTTTGCCAACTGAATCACTTAGTTACTCGTAAACATTTTGATACTCCCTTGATTTTTTGGTTGATAACAGCAATGTCCCAATTTGGTTTATCGTAAATATTTCAAAAACGGATATCGCGTGATTTCTGTTAGTTTTTTCTACTGAATCACTTAGTTACTCGTAAACATTTGAAAATCGCTTGATTTTTTCGTTGATAAAACATGTCGCAAGTATCTTTTAACAAATATTACCGTGATTTCAATCAGTTTTCCTTACTAGATTACCTCTCTCTCCTCTAACCTCTCTCCTCTTTCCTCTCTCCCCTCTCTAGATGTATACAAATACAACTATTCTTATATGTAAACTCGATCTCGAATGCTGATGATATGTAGTCTCAAGTGAATAAATGAAGTTAAAGCACTTTGTATTACACAAAATTTACTGTAAATTTTAATCATCTAGAGGGACTAATGGTATCCTCTCTCCTTTCTCATACATTTTCCAGGTGAAAAAAAGGACTTTTTTTGGTGTAAATAATGTATTTTTTACAACAAAATGCTGAATATATACATTTCCCAGTTGAAAAAAACGGACTTTTTTGGTGTAATGAGTGTATTTTTTACAACAAAATGTTGAATATATACATTTTCCCAGGTAAAAAAAAGTACTTTTTTGGTATAATTAGTGTATTTTTTACAACATATTTATAAAGCAAGTATTTTTTGTTTTGTTTTAGATAGATGAAAGAGAATCAAAAGCACTTGGTGAAAATAATGCTCAAGAAAGAACAAGCTGAACAATGTAACTTGGTGAGTTATTTTCCTTTTCTATATAATGTAAACTATCGAATGTAACTAGAACTAAAACTCAAATTCATGTAATTATTTTACATTTTTGCTTAATCATTCTATACAAATACATAACTTTTTTATTTTAGTTCATTACGAAATTAAAAGCACATAGAACAGAAGTCTTCCTTCCTAAGATATAACATCAGTACATCAAAGACATCATTGTAAAGGAACAAACTATGCATTAACTGTTATTACTTACAAGTTGTAGTGCTTTGTATTACTTAGTATTTACTGACTCTAGCTATATTATATAGGAAGATTTTCCCTACTTATTATGTAATAAATTTATATAACCATATAATGATTCATTTTTAATCAATGTATTTATTCAATTTAGATATATCTCCTCTCTCCTCTCTCTCTATGTAGATATAAATATACCCATAAAAATGTACATGATTGACCATATATACATGAATGTATAGAAAAATAAAAGATCTCTCTCTCTCATCTCTCTCTTTTTCTCTCTCAAGATACCATATGTATGTATGTATGAATGCATTGATTGTCATTACAAGTTGTAGTGCTTTGTATTACTTAGTATTTACTGACTCTAGCTATATTATAAAGGAAGATTTTCCCTACTTATTATGTAATAAATGTATATAATCATACAATGATTCATTTTTGATCAATATATTTATTCAATGTAGATATATCTCTTCTCTCCTCTCTCTATGTAGATAT
This sequence comes from Cryptosula pallasiana, assembly GCA_945261195.1. Classification (NCBI taxonomy): domain Eukaryota; kingdom Metazoa; phylum Bryozoa; class Gymnolaemata; order Cheilostomatida; family Cryptosulidae; genus Cryptosula; species Cryptosula pallasiana. The sequence goes on from CALYOO010000169.1 coordinate 2,611, forward strand.
AAATATACCCATAAATATGTACATAATTAACCATATATACATGAATGTATAGAAAACTAAAAAATCTCTCTCTCCTCTCTCTCTCCCTTTCTCCTCTCTCTGCCTCTCTCCTCTCTCTCTTTCTTTCTCTCAAGATAGCATATGTATGTATGTATGTATGTATGCATTGATTGTCATTACAAGTTGTAGTGCTTTGTATTACTTAGTATTTACTGACTCTAGCTATATTATATAGGAAGATTTTCCCTACTTATTATGTAATCAATGTATATAATCATATAATGTTTCATTTTTGATCAATATATTTATTCAATGTAGTTAAAACTCCTCTCTCCTCTCTCTCTCCTCTCTCCTCTCTCTTCTCTCTCCTCTCTCTCAAGATGCCATATGAGTTCGAATTATGTAAAAAAATTATCAAAACTTAAATGCCATACATTCAAAATCTAACTGCCATATGAGTTAAAATTGAGTAAAAAAATAATCAAAACTCAAATGCCACTTAAATGCCACTCAAATGCCACTCAAATGCCCCTCAACTGAAATACAATATAAACTCGGCGAATTCATTCAACGCCGTAACCCATTGCATAACCCCCAAGATCTAATCCACAAAAAAACACTTGGTAGGGAGATCTGCTCATATATTACTACTCCCATTCGAACACGATCAGAAAAAAACAAAAAATTAGACTACAAAATCTACGGAAAAGTAAATGCTAAGTAATTCAGGTTTTTCAGCAAAAAAATGTAAACAACTGTATTTCATGTCAGGACATGAAAAAAAAAACGAAAAAATATTTGTTACATAAACTATGAAGTCATGAAGACAAAGATAATCTTATATTAAAACTTTTGAGGAACTTTTAAATGGAGAATAACTCCTAAAATAATTTCATATATATATTAGTATATTATTAAACAATGTATGGGGCCCGATATTTAGCGCTTTTTTAAATATATTTATATAATATAAAGCCGTTAGAGAGCCAGTTCCATAACGATCAAATTAAGTTTATCACCGTAAATTCCAAAAGAAGGTATATATATATATACATACATACATACATACATACATACATACATACATACATACATACATATATATATATATATATATATATATATATATATGTATATATATATATATATATATATATATATATATATATATATATATATATATATATATATATATATATATATATATATATATATATATATATATATATATATATATATATATATATTTATATATACATATACATATATATATATATATATATATATATATATATATATATATATATATATATATATATATATATATATATATATATATATATATATATATATATATATATATATATATATGTATATATATGTATATATATATATATATATATATATATATATATATATTATATATATATATATATATATATATATATATATATATATATCTATATATATATATATGTATATATATATATATATATATATATATATATATATATATATATATATATATATATATATATATATATATATATATATATATATATATATATATATATATATATATATATATATATATATATATATATATATATATATATGTATATATATATATACATATATACATACATACATATATACATATATAAACATGTACATGATATGCATATATATATGTGCATATAAACATACATATCAATGTACATATATGCATGTGCATATCAAGTTACATGTAAGTAGTATAGTTAGCCATTTTTCAACTAGTTTACCCCCTGCGCCCTTGCGCACACTACGCCTGTCAAACTTTTAGAATAGTTTACTATGTAACCAATCATTTTTCAGCGATAGCTATTCGTAAATTGTTTATAAATAAGTTGCGCCACAAGCTTTTATTTTCACGTATTGATACACAAACTGACACGCTAGTATTGATTAAAAAAGCAATTTTTATTTTGTTTGTGGTTGTGACGTCAATTTTAGTTAAAATGACTATTGAATTTAATGGGCTGCTTTTCAAAATGCTGTGTTAAATAATACACGTTACCAATAATAACAAGTTTCAGAAAATGTAAAACTGCATAAAAAAACCAATAAAAAACTTTCACTGGTTTCTTGGTTCCGACTTGAGGTATTCCTTTATGTATGTGCTTATATTTCCTGGTATGGGCTTATTCACATATAGCGTATGTACAGACTTAATCAAACATGTACAATTGGATACCTATACATACACTTGTGTACGTATGTAGTCACGTGCATATGAATGATGACTTGCGAGATAGCACCTATGCATACATATTATGACATAAAGCTCACTAGTGCAGCAATGTTTGTTATATTTTTTATAAACTGGACAAAAGTACTTGTGGTTAAATCAGCAGCAAGATGACATTCTACTTTACACTAACTTTACTTGAAAATATGACCGAGATTCAATTACAATCACAACTATCAGTTTGATGCATTCATAAAATTTATAAATTAGCAGACAGACCACTGGTATTTTTCATTTCATAAGTACATTTGTGGCAGAACAGGACATATTTTTTACATTTTTCAACTGCTCCTAACAATATAAATCACTCTGACATCAAAAACTACTTCGCCTGTAGTTGATCTCATAATTTACTATGCGTTTTATTCTTTAACCAAAATGCTTTGCAACATAAATCTAAAAGGGCGTTGAATTGTTTAGAAGTTGTGTTCACACAATAATGTAAGTTTATAAGCTTATTTCACAGAAAAGAGAAATAACTCCTAATGTGAGCTGAAGAAAACAAATTAGTTGGTTGATACAATAACAAATAGACATAGACCAGTACGCATAGTAGCTGATAAGCTGCCTCATGCTAATAATCGAACACAGGCGTTCTTTTTCAAATATCATAACGGAGAAACGACTAAAAGAGAAATTGCACCTACATGACTGTCATTGCTTGACTAACATCCAACTATTTTTTTTCACAGTGCAATAAACTGAGCGGTAGTACTGCACACGCACTAGAATTTCTAAGCTAAAAAAAATTGATGAAAGTGATCTTAACTGCTATGTTTGTTGTGTACTGTACAAAAGATTTTCTGTTCAGTTGTTCTTGCTAAGAAACCTGTGTGCTTGCAATTACCATGGACTGAGACACTACAGACACCAGTTGTTAAGCAATTGCGAGGTCTGACTGCTTTTTTGTTTAACCGTCAAGCTATTGACGTTTGAAATCTTGTCAGGTGACAACCATTTTTCTGATAGATGACCCTGCTAGTTTCCACTTATGCAGAATTACATTCAGTTAGCAAATTATGCTAAAAAGAATTGATTTTTAGGGATTGTCGGCAAAAATGGTCACCAGTGTTTGCTAAAGACAAAGTAACTCTTGTTCATGAGACATCATTTAATGAAGGTAAGACAACTCTTTATGAGAAATGATTTAATGAAGGCAAGACAACTCTTTATGATAAATCATTTAATAAAGGCAAGACAACTTTTTATAAGAAATTATTTGACAAAGGCAAGACAACTCTTCATAACAAATCATTTAAGAAGGTAAGACAACTAGCCATAAAATAATACTTGCTGAAGACAAGACAACCCTTTGTAAAAAATAGCTTGAAGAGACAATGGAACTCATTGCCAGACAGTGTCAGCTGCAGTAAACACATTTGAGGAAAAGCAATTGTCCATGATTGATCAAAAATATTCATCTTAAAACATTTTTTATGGAAGCACCAGATTTGTCACTACAGGCAACTGAAACGTTCTGCAAGCATGATCAGCTGCTTCAAACAGTTTAAAGCTGTTGTTGTATAATATCATAACTTTAATCATATCATTACGCAAAGAAAATTAATGGCTACAAATGGTTGTGCCATTGGATTTATTAGCAGTAGTCATGCAATAAAATTGCATGCACACTAAGCAAACAGAACAATAAGCTCTGGATGCATCAGGCTGGACACTTGGCTGTGTATTGAAGATAAAAGCAACAAAAGTGTTGGATGTCTGTAGATGACCTGCCTCCAGGGCGTATCTGAAAAAAAGAACATATTATTTAGAAGCATTCTCTTCGAAGTTAATATTTAGAAGCTACATTGATTTAATCCAAAATGATGAAGGAACAAACTGGACATGCTATGTAACGCCATTATATGTATCACATAATAGTCATTAGTCACCTAGACTCAGTGCTTAACCACAAGCACAGCCACAAGCACAACCACAAGCAGGTGCAGCGTTTGATTTGGGTGACTAATGCAAGTTAACCCAAAGATAATGACCAGAAATGGATTATCTTTGCAATTTGCCTCTACATTCATCACTTAACATTCATCACATGTTTTTCTAAATATACTGGAATTTTTAGGTGACTTTTGTTATTTTATAGTGGTGTATGCCCAAACTGGAGACAAAAGTCACAAAAACTGCATTTGTCACATACAAAAATCACATTTTGAATTACAGTGTATTCTATTAATGACAATTAAAACTGCACCCAGAATCTGGGTTAGTCTTTTCTAGTGCTCTGGCAGCTCTAGATTCTAAATTTACCATACTGCAATAGTATTTGAGAACTGTAGATGGTTGGTTACAGATTTACAGATGTTATTTGCAAATGGTTGGGTATGGTTGGTTGGCATTGATTAGACATGAGCAACAGGCAGCTGGTTGTCCCAGTGCCAAGCAGTGGAGCAAACTTGACCGGGCCAGTAGTGACCTTTACTGGGCTGTTAGTAACTTTATTGGGACAGGGTGAAATGAATAACTTAGCCTAACATCTCAAAAACAGCTGCAGAGCTGGAGGAAGCCAAGTTTGCAGTTTTTCCACCTTCAAAAGCAAAGAAAGATGGATGCCAGGCTATGGCACAGCCCTCCAGCTAACCAGGAGATGATAACTCGTATCAGCCGACACTTTACCAATTAACTCTAACCCTTTGTCCTTGGTCTCTTGTTCTATTTAACTACTTGCACTTACTTTACATTTTGTTGTTATATTTAGCTACATGTGGTTATTTGTCTAAACCACTTTCTGAGAACATGATTGGTTTATCTCTGTATTCTAAACACGCTATTAGATAATGACAATGTCAGTTTCCTGTGCTCCGGCCTATATAAGGCGGGAGTTTGCATATACTCTTTGCATTTGTTCCTGTATGTCTACTCTTGTCACTTCACTCTAGCGACCTACCTCCCTAAAACGGTATAGAATACAATAATGTATTTATACCATATCAACCAGAGTACTCTGTCTGAGCTGCAGGCTCTATTTGCTAATTGTTAATTGCTAATTGCTATGTGTTAATTATCTGGAGAGAAGCAGAGTACTTGAGCTTAGTAGAGTTTTGTGGTACAAGACCAAAACTTACTACATTATTGCATTATGTTTGACGAGTTCAGGCCGCAAACACTATCGGTGCAACAATTATTTGTAATCAGATACAATTTTTGACAAACAACAATGAAAGTTAAATGAAAATTGTTTTGACAAAAAATAAAAAAGAGTTTAACACAGTTCAGTTAAAACGGGATTCTTCGAAGCGAAAGTGCTAAAAATATTGTATTGTGATAGAAGACACAACTTTTGTATTTTAATCATGATCTGCAATTCGAACTTTGTTTTAAAAATTATTTAAATAATTATTTTTAAATTTCTACTTGAAAAAGCATGGTTTGACTTAAATGTATTGATAATATCTGTGTTATTAGCTGTAAATTTTTTAATCTTTCCCCATGAAAGCAGAAAATCTCTGTGAGTCTTGGCCTTTTGAAAAGTTGTATCAATATTATCCAATTTTGTTTCAACCGATAGTTTTATCTCAACAGCCACCCGTAAAAATATTACATCCGAAAACTTTGGCTATTTGTGTCTAACTTTTTTTCTTTTTTGTGAGAATTTTCCTTAAACGTTTTATTTTTGCCAAGGTCATGAATGACAATAGCATCACTACTTCTCACCAAGCCTACTGTTGACTACACAAAGTCTGCGTGTGAGGATAAACCAATGAAGCATTACAAAAAAGTCTTTCCAAAAGATAGTACGTCAATGAAAAAAAAAACACTGTGAGACAGCCTGATACCAGTGAGGCAAATCAACGTTGTTGCATAATAATTAAACTGCTACTTTTTTCAAGTGGCAGGCGCATGTAATCATATAACATCACTTGCTGAAGCTCAGCGTTTTGATGATTACTTGCATTCCGTTAGGTTAAAGCTTCACAAAAAATTATTTTTCTTATAAACTAACAGTTTTCATTTCTTAGTTCATTATCATGGAATTTGTTAACAACAACTGACATATCATAGAGAGACCACCAAGAAACAAAAATTACATTGCATCATTTTTGTATATTTTGATCAATTATTTAATATCATGTAGTATTTGTTCAAGCTCATGGGGTAATAAGAGTATAACACTGAGTATTTCATTTCCATCGCACAACTTCTGTGTAGTGCACAAAGTTTGATCCTTTTTTAATGGAGGCAGATAGAAGTGATGTAACTGCGCATCTTGTTTATTCTTTTTGGCACAATGCCATACTCAGTATTAACCCTATTATACAACCTTCAACAAAATGGCGATTATCAGAGCTGTTTATTGACCTACAAGTACTAAGTGATTTCAGAGACAACTAGAAGGATAACATAATACTTTTTGGATAAACTCATTGAAAAGCTGTACTATCCAATTAGCATGTCTTGTGTACAAGTATTTTAGCACCGTGGTTTATCAATAATATTAGTACTGCTTATCCACTGTGTAGTGATTTATAACTGGTGAATTCTGTTACAAAAAAGCTTTTGCAAATTGACTCCCAGGAAAAAGGGCAAAAAGACAAAAAAGTACCTATTAGTTGATACAGAGTAGTGGGCATCTTAGGATCCATGAAGTTATTTTTACATGCCAAAAAGTTTCAGTTAGTCTACTCATCTGTCATTAATGAACGGATAACTATTCCTGGACAAACCAAGTTTTTTAAGCTTTAAAAGAATAATTTTAAGCGTTTTTCTGTATTTACAGTATTTGGTTCCACAGGAGCAGTAGATTGGTTAAAAAAAAATTGACAGTTAAATTTAAAAGCTTAACTTGTATTGGCATGGTAATATGGTTTCTGATTAGATGCAATCAATAGAAAAATATTTAAAAAAAAAACAGTTACATTATTGGTAAGCCAATAAAATGTTCACCAATATATTACAGAAGATAAATACTGGTGAAAAAAATACTGCTTCAAGGAAAGATGTAAAAGTTGTTTCATTTGTTAGAAAATGAACCGCATCAAAAATAAATCAGAAATAAACAGACAAAATAATTAGGTTTTTGGAACAAGAACTTTGTAGGCAATGGCAGTGTTGTATGATTAGATTGCAAATTTAAAGCATAATTGATATCAATGGCTGTTGTTTGACTAGACAACACCAATGTATCAATGAGGAAGTTACCTATCAATTTGACGCAAATGGCGAGTTGAGAAGGTGATACCGGTATATGGTGCTATGCCATCGCAAAGTCTTCGTCCACCTGTGCAATAAAAAGTTGAATCAATACAGCTTTCAACAACACATGGAACCAATGATATGTTATATTCATAATTTAATGAACAAAAGCTGTTGAATGTCCACCATTAAATCAAATATTTGGTTTTTGCCACGCCTCAAAGTTGGAGTGGAAAAAATATATTTAGAGAACTGTCTGCTCTTGAGAAGACTATTTCATTTATTTTTATGTTCTTAACTAGTGACAGCGGCTTCGTTTTTTTATTGAGATGGGACTAGTATTTTGGAGAGATTTAGTAAGGAATTCTGCAGAATAAGAGTTCTTACCCTCCCAGATCTCTTTTTCAAAGATCGAATCCGGCATGAATATCACATTTTCACAGTTCCAGCCACAACCACTGCACAAGCACCCAAGGGGAGCGGGGCAAGGTCTGTTTCTATCACAGTTGTGCTGTAACGTAGATGATATCAAGCTGCATAAGGTTGTGTTATATAACAAGCAATGTTGCAAAACATCCCAAGAAACATGAGAAACAATTGTGTGATTACTTGTAGCTGGAGATGTTTACCTCATATCTGCAAATTAGGAAATGTAATAGTCCTCATTATAAACAATCGTTTTTGTCTGGTGTGATTAGCAGTTTCCACTTCAGTATTATCTTGCAATCTTTCTTCTAGAGCCCCTGCTTCCCCTGCTCCAGTTACTACTTGCCTTACAACTTCATTTTTGTCAATCTCTTCACTTATCTCGGTTGTTTCTTTCACAATGCTATGCGGAGCTTAAAAAAAAAAATAAACTAGAATATGTATCACTTTTCATACTGCAAACGATGTGAACGAAACTTTTGAAAAGAATAATGTTTTGCTGGTACATTGCATTTTTTATCCATCTGTACCTGAAATGAAGGCCAAACAGCTACTACTAACGGATACAAAATTATTGCAAACTCACTGCAACAGGTTACAGTTATGAACACTGCAAATGTAGCGACTGCTAACATTGTCTTTGTTGATAGTCCAACTTCCAATATGAGCAGGTAAAATACAGATAATGCAACTGGTGTTCCGCTCTGCTTGCGTTAGGAAAGCTTTGATAATGCCAATTGCTTTTATATGTCTTAACTCGGACCATACGGCGTATGTAATTGGCCAATGGCATGGTGTGATATCAATAAAACCATATGCTCATGCTATGACATTGACTAATGGCTCTTAGATTAGCCTCTGCGTTAGCCTCATCAACCTTAATCCAAAGTCTTTATATTTTGTCTTGTGTACTTACTAAACACCATAAATGAACAAAAATTATGTTGACAGATCAATCGTAATGCGAATCAAATACTTTATATGTAAACTAGTTAGCAACTGACACGATTTTATTACAAAACAAGTTTTCTTGCCGTACAAAAGTATTTTAATCAAAAATCGACTCTACAAAACTTAGGAGTAATAAACATTATAAAGCAGCATACAGAGCTCGGGTCTTGATCGTTATTTTAGAATAATTCAGGCAGTTACTTTTGAAGATAATTAATATAAACTGAACACACTGCCAGTAAGTTATGTGGTTTTAAAGCGCTTTAAACCGGTTTCTTACAAGATACTGGACACTGGGTATTTATATTTGTATTGTAGACAAAGTGATCAAAAATTAGTGCTGAGAAAATCCTTAGCAAATCTCAGTTTACACAGTCTGTTGAACTAATAGTTTCAGCAAAAAAGATATTAACATTAACATATTATGTCATCACTGATTGTAGTGATTTAGGAATAAGTATACTTTCAGAGAGTAATTATTGACTGTGAGAATGTCAAAGTACAATATTATATGCTGTATATGATTATTCATGATGTTTCCACTGCTGCAGTATAAACCTCTCTCTCAGACTATCAGACTATTTCATGAATCGTCCAGCTATTGCACTAGAGCAGTGAAGTAAATAGCACTGGTGGGCGCGTTACCAGCTATTGACCCAGTTTTTGTGTATATTCTTATTGCACATTACATGGCATTACGTAACGTTATGAAACAACACAAATACTCAACGGAGCCAATTTAATGTAAGTGTCATAAATATTTTCCTTTCATTGTCACTCATTTGAGTTGATGAATAAAATGTAGTTTATTAGATTTCAATTAATCATTTTTTGCATTTGCTATCATTCCCTTTCTTTTTGGTTTTTCTGCCTCATTTTGCCTGACAAATAGTTGTTCTCTTTAAAGTACCTTTGAGTGTTGTTAGCAATCGGTTTAGTTTTAACAAGTTTTTGATGAGAAAACTTGAAATTTTTATTCTGTTTACAAAATACTATGTTGGTTAACAATTGGTATGCTATACAGCTCAAAAATGCTTATTCATTTTATTATGCTTTCTGCAAGAATACCCTTTTCTTCGGTGAAAAGATATTTGTGTGTTCATTGCAAAAAAATTGGATATTCCCCCGAGGTCTAAAAACTTTTTGTTGCATAACAAACAGCCTTTAAGAAAATTAACATCTTAATTGCAAGTGGTTCATGTTTACCACAAACATCTAACCGCAATGCTTATCAAAGTTGGCAAAATCCCCACACAAATATACCTGCTCTGGATGAACTGATTTAACCTCACCACAACTGTCATGAATGCTGCCAATAGTTGTTTGTAAAATATTATATCTGCCAACTTTAAGCTTGGTTTGGAACCAATATGTGTTTTTTGTACTCTTCAAGGTGACTTGCAAAAAGAGTTTATTCACTTGGTTTTAAGAGACGCAAGTGTCAATCAGCATTTGCTCGAAGTGACAAGGGAAAATGAAAAATGTCGAGCTGCATTGCTATAGACTTCGTATGACATACTAATACTACTACACGCAATAGTACACAGCTTTATGGAAATAAAGCAATGTTCAGTTACACGCACTGAAATTTTTCTAGTTTTCTTTCTACCACTGTAATTGGGATAGCCTTGTGCTCATGGCTGCTTGAGAATCTACCACAACTTCCTTTATTCCCTGATTACAATCGACTTCAAGGTCACGTGTCAATTCATTGCTACCAAATGGTCAGACTGTAACATAAATCTTATATTACTGAGTAAAAGTTTTGTTTGAGGTAGAAAGGTCTATTATGTTCTAAGCCATCACAAATATCTGTGGCTGTTTTGCTGTTCTGAAACTTTTATCCTGATGAAGTATCATATTTGTATTTTTTATCATTTGACTGATAACCTGTTGGTGGTAAAATGTTGAACAGATAACTTCTCGTAACAAAGTTGAACTCCATAAATTATGGAAATTAGTAGATAATGGAATTTCATTACATGTTTACTAAACAATTACACTGGAGCAAACCTCCCACTTGTTGACACAATTATACAGTCAGCCATCCTAGGCCTGACTGCCATTCTCAAAAAAACCTCTGTGGAGCTGGCACCAAGCCTGTATGGCATCAAAAACTAATCAGAAAAAATTGGCCCGCAGACCCTATGAGTTAGGTGAGTCCTCTGCTGAAGTGTACTGGTAGTAGATTTAGAGTCACCTGATCAATACAATAACTATAAATACAAAAGAATAGAAAGCAAACCACAACGTTGAAGGTTATGGAGACCAAATACAAGAAGTGGGGTTAACAGCCTGCTATCCAACTGAGATTGTGTTTGTGGGTGGTTTCGTCTTGTCCTAAATCTTTGAATTTTGACAGCCTTGGACACATGAAACTGTTCATTTGAGAATGGTGACGCTGTGAATAACTATTCATAAAGTCCACCATGCTATTTCTGGTTTGATGCCTATGTCAACAACGTTCATGCCGGTATGGTAACACCAACAATCGGGATGCCTTTTTTTTCCTGTGTGAGGTAGTAATTAATCTCTATGATAATATTATTACAACAGTAGTTTGTGTATTGTTTGACACCACATCCTATGCCAGTGTTTTGTGAGGTAGGCCTGATGCCGACTGCTAACCGGGGCACCTCATTTGGTAACTATAATGTACTGATCACAAAATACTACTAAAATCCACCACTGTAACAATAAAAATCAATGAGATCGATATCAATCCACAAGTATAGATGACTATATTAATAATAAAAATAATTATTCTGTTACACAAATTAAAGGTTTATACAAAAAGAATAACTTTATAATAGTGCTCTGTGAGATTTGCAGTGGAGCAGATCTGAACAAATTGTTTAATGAAATACAAATGTCACAGGAGATAACCAAGTTTGGTAAAACTAAAAAAAAAACAAAGCCTGTGATACAAAATCCTGAGAGCAGGCTCAGCATTTGTTATGCAGCCAAAAAATGTTTTTGCGTATCATACAACAATACTACTTGTACACATCTCAAGTGATTATTGCATCAAGTTTCCTCTGTGAGATGAAAACTTTGAAATATCACATCATTTTCTCATGTAAATTCGATTTAAACTGCTTATGTAATATTTGCCCCTAAATGTGCACAAAAGTCCTTTACATTTTTCTTATTGTGTCTAGTCTAGTAACTTATCTAGATCATGTCTCAAATTGAAAAAATACTAGGTAGTTATAAATAATATTCCTACCACAGACCATTCGTCCGTTGTCAGTTATGAGTATTGCTAAAGGTTATATTTCTACTGGGTTTGTAGAAATGTCACTGAAGTATGTCCTTATCTGAATTATTCATTAAGTTAGTTTTTAGTGTTAATACTTATGTAAAAAAGTGGTATATAAGTTTTACATACTATCCATTACAAAAAAAACTATCTATACTATCTGATCAATTTACAATGTGACTGAGCTACAAGTACTCATTGCAATTATCAAGAGAAACTTTTAAACTATTCAAAAATTGTCATAACAATCCTTGGTTGGCATGGTTGGTGTAGTTTTATAACACCTCAGTATTTATCTGCCAAGAGGTTTATTAATTTTAAAAATGTCGTTTACTCAAGTGCTTGTACAACAACATAGCTGCTTATCTAACTATAAAATATTGGAGTGAACTTCAGTGCTTTTCTCTAGAACAGCAACTGTATAAGGGAGAAAATGGATGCTGTATACAATGGAGGCTGCGATATGAGGTATAAGTTCAGCCCTAGTCTATTAATGACAATTAAAACTGCACCCAGAATCTGGGTCAGTCTGTTCCAGTGCTCTGGCAGCTGAGATGCCAAATTTACCATACTGCAATAGTATTTGAAAACTGTAGATGGTTGGTTACAGTTGCCGGGTGCAGTGCAAGTCAACGAGCGTATAGCCAGGAGGTATTCAAGATCGGAGTTTTTCAGGTCTGTACTGTGTAACACAGAGTAAGGGTTGTTGTTACAGAACAGAGTGAACTCAACAAGACTGCTGTGTAGTCCCGTGTGATCTGGTACAGCAGTAAATTCTCTCAAAGCTAGGATGGTAGCTGCAGGGCGGAGAGAAGTCGGCGAGCCTGCAGGAAGATCCAGGGTAGCTTTCCCTGGCAAGTTATTAATCCCCTCTCACTAGATTAGCTGGTCTGCAAAGCAATTGCAGATCTAGGGTCGTGTGACAGGGCAAAGTAGAGTAACTCAATGACCTCATAGATTAGGCAATGTAGCTTTCAGGGCAGAGCAAACTCAAAGAAACCTGTAGTGTAATCCAGTATTAGCTGATATACAAGCTTTTTCTACAAAACAACTGGGATGGTCGCTGCAGGGAGGAAAGAACTCAACAAGCCTGCTAATGGATCCGGGGTAGCTTGTGTCTAATAATTTCTCAATCAAATCACAGCAGATTAACTGGTAACTGGCCTTCAGTGCATCTGCAGAGCCATGGTAATCCTGGCAAATGACATAGCGTGGAAAAGTACCCTTAATCCCACTGCACTAACCAAAGTGATAGATTCTGGTATTGGAAACCACAGAATGCCAGTAAGCTCAAGTTTTCTGCATCTCTTTAGGGGGGGGGGGGGGGGACCACCACACCGTCAGTGCCATTTGTGTGGTAGACCTTAACAATGAGTTCAAGCTCGTGGCTCAGACATACTAGTCAGTATAGTTTGGTGACGGAATATGCATTTATCACAATACACAACTAGGGAGGCTAGCCACTAGAGTAAAAGCATAAATAATAGTAGTATTATATGAGCCGTTCAAGCCACCTGGGTCCCCGGGGATTTAATCGGGAGTTTGATTGTGGGTGTGAGTTGTGGATGTGAGTTGTGGTTTTAATCATGAGATGTGTTCATAGGTGTGAGCCAGTGTTTTTTGTGATGTTTATGCCTGTTTTTATGCAATGTGTTACGGAGTTGATTAGAGCAGTGGTTTAATACTTTATGGCATTTAATTTTTGATTTTTGTTTTACATAATTTTGTTCTCTTATGGTATCTTGAGTGTAAATAAATTTTTTTTAGTTTTTATACATTCCGTTATAAATGTATAATTATGTATATATTTATGGCTATATTTATGTCTACATTGAATAAAAATGAATCGCTTGTTGTAAATGAAAGAGAGTAAAATACTTATTTATTAAGGTTTACCTTATGATTTCCAAGACAGCTAGTTGATGCTGTAATAGATGTTGTTCCTTTAGCCATCAGCAATTACTTCGATATGATCATGTCCACATCCATAACCATTTAGCTCATATTCATGATGTGCACTTACATATCCAAATCCAAACATATCTATGATTATATACATATTTATTTATGCTTACATTAATATCCATTTTTTGTCTATAAATATTACTTTTACCAATAATTATAATAATGAGCTAAAATATGTATACAGTAAAAATGTAAAAGGAATGAAGGCAGAAAATCTCTTTGAGTCTTGGCCTTTTGAAAAATTGGAGCAATATTATTCTATTTTGTTCCAACCGATAGTTTTATCTCAACAGCCATCCGTAAAAATATTACATCCAAAAACTTTGGCTATTTGTGTCATCATATGTTCAAGCATGAAATAGTAATAGATTTTACATCAGAGAGACTAAAATAGTTATATGTATGCAAACAATAATTTTACTTTATTAACTTTTCGAACCATGACTGCGAAGGTTTTCATAACTTCAATAAATTGGTTTGGTTTTCCATTGCGCTTAATGTTGATATTGAATCTTTTACTATCTCTTTTACTTAACAGAATATCTGCCTTCTGAAACCGAAGTTCTTCTTAATGTTATTTTTAGTATTTTGTAAAAATTTTCAACGTAAACATTGAGTATTAGAATATTTAAAATAGAAAACGAACGGAAAAAATTGTTTTCCAAAACTTTGCTCCAGCAAAGTGACCTAGCTTACAGCATAGTTTGTGGCACAAGCCAAACATAACAACTTGTTTTTTCACGTTTGTTCAGTTTTAAAGTAATAAGTTATTTTTGTAAGCCAGATACTTTTGATAGAGGCTTGAAAACTGCTACTGCTAAACTCACCATAATGAAAACCACAATTATAATTGAACTACTTGAGTGGCAAACTTGCTGCACCAGCTGATAAATGAAAGACAGAAAAACATCAAAAAATTATTTTGTTTTAATTGTTTCAAAAACTTGTTCTGCATGATTCTGAAAACTTTTACAGTGCTACCAGGTCAATAACATTGTTATATCTACCTGAATGAAAGCTATGTGGACAATACAAAAAAACTAACAGTAATAGTTAAATCAGTTTTCTTTGTACGAAAAGCTATAAAAAAACATCACATATGCCAAAAAGTTTTATCGTAAAGTTAAACAATATAATTATGTAAGATGTATTTAATTGAATCTGTTTCTTGACCTGTTCAACAAACGTCACGATACAGCTATGCCAAGTTGTTTATGGTACAATCATGCCAAAATGGAAAGTTTCACCCACTTGCTGACATTGGATAAACCAAGAGCTTGTTGTATAAATAATTAAACAAATATGCATAGATCAATACTTCCTGTAGTGTAATGTAATGATGTCAACTAGAGCATCAGAACAACACACAGAACAGCTGCCTGCAAATTGGTGGGTTTATCTTGTATATAAATAGGTTAATGATTCTTTGAACTAGCCCTTGAACTACAGCATTATTGTATGAAAATATTCACTTTTAGGCTCAGTTCCTAAAATGTAATCGGCTTCAATAAAAGTGAAATGTGTGTGCAGAACTAACTTAGTTGTCAAATTCTCGCCCCCAAAGTTTTGCACTTAAATATATGAAAAATGGCAGAGTAAGAATTATATTCTAGTGCTGAAGCTATTTTACAATTACTTAAGCTTTCTTTCCACAAGATAGAATTTAAGCGCACAATGTCTGTCACTTGAAGCATTGATTTATTGATGGAGCAGTAAAGCCTCTTAAAATATATCTGGTCATTTTTTTGACTTCTATAAATAACTATTGAGTGATATGTTTTACACAGCTCTGTAAGTATATTGTAATTTAATTTTGTTCTAATGTTTTCCGCTTTGTGCTCCCATTATAGATGCAAATCCTGTAACATATTTTTCTTAGATACTGAAGACAGTTTCAATAATTCACATCAGATATCTCATGCGTTAGGCATATCGCAACAAAATTACTACAATTTTTTGTTGAATAACCTTTTGACAATATGTCTATACTTTGTAACTTTTTTTCTGTTCTGTGAGAATTTTCTTCACACATTATATTATTGCCAAGGTAATGAATGACAATACAATCAGTACTTCTCACCAAGCCTACTGTTGACTACACACAGTCTGCATAAGAGGATAAACCAATGAAGCATTACAAAACAAGTCCTTGCCAAAAGAGAGTGCGTCAATGAAAAAAAAACACTGTGAGACAGCTTGATACCAGTGAGGCAAATCAACTTTGTTGCATAATAATTAAACTGGTACTTTTTTCAAGTGGCAGGCGCATGTAATCATGTAACATCACTTGCTGAAGCTCAGCGTTTTGATGATTACTTGCATTCCGTTAGGTTAAAGCTTCACAAAAAATTATTTTTCTTCTAAACTAACAGTTTTCATTTCTTAATTCATTATCATGGAATTTGTTAACAACAACTGACATATCATAGAGAGACCGATAAGAGACTAAAATTACTTTGCATCATTTTTGTATAATTTGATCAATTATTTGATATCATGTAATATTTGTTCAAGCTCCTGGGCTAATAGCAGTATAACACTGAGTGTTTCATTTTCATCGCACAACTTCTGTGTAGTGCACAAAGTTTGATGGTTTTTTAATGGAGGCAGATAGAAGTGATGTAACTGCACGTCTTGTTTATTCTTTTTGGCACAATGCCATACTCACTATTAACCCTATTATACAACTTTCAACAAAATGGCGATTATCAGAGCTGTTTATTGACCTACAAGTACTAAGTGCTTCCGGAGACAACTAGAAGGATAACATAATACTTTTTGGATAAACTCATTGAAAAGCTGTATTATCCAATTAGCATGTCTTGTGTACAAGTATTTTAGCACTGTGGTTTATCAATAATATTAGTACTGCTTATCCACTGTGTAGTGATTTATAACTGGTGAATTCTGTTACAAAAAAGCTTTTGCAAATTGACTCCCAGGAAAAAGGGCGAAAAAGACAAAAAAAGTACCTATTAGTTGATACAGAGTAGTGGGCATCTTATGATCCATGAAGTTATTTTTACATGCCAAAAAGTTTCAGTTAGTCTACTCATCTTTCATTAATGAACGGATAACTATTCATGGACAAACCAAGTTTTTTAAGCTTTAAAGGAATAATTTTAAGCGTTTTTCTGTATTTGCAGTAGTTGGTCCCACAGGAGCAGTAGATTGGTTAAAAAAAATTGACAGTTACATTTAAAAGCTTAACTTGTATTGGCATGGTAATATGGTTTCTGATTAGATACAATCAATAGAAAAACAATGAAAAAAAAAAAGTTACATTATTGGTAAGCCAATAAAATGTTCACCAATATATTACAGAAGATAAATACTGGTGAAAAAAATACTGCTTCAAGGAAAGATGTAAAAGTTGTTTCATTTGTTAAAAAATGAACCGCATCAAAAATAAATCAGAAATAAACAGACGAAATAACTACGTTTTTGGAACAAGAACTTTGTAGGCAATGGCAGTGTTGTATGATTAGATTGCAAAATTAAAGTATAATTGCTATCGATGGCTGTTGTTTGACTAGACAACACCAATGTATCAATGAGGAAGTTACCTATCAATTTGACGCAAATGGCGAGTTGAGAAGGTGATACCGGTATACGGTGCTATGCCGTCGCAAAGTCTTCGTCCACCTGTGCAATAAAAAATTGAATCACTACAGCTTTCAACAACACATGAAATGATGATATGTTATATTCATAATTTAATAAACAAAAGCTGTTGAATGTCCACCATTAAATCAAATATTTGGTTTTTTCCACGCCTCAAACTTGGAGTGGAAAAAAATATATTTAGAGAACTGTCTGCTCTTGAGAAGACTATTTCATTTATTTTTATGTTCTTAACTAGTGACAGTGGCTTCGTTTTTTTCATTGAGATGGGGCAAGTATTTTGGAGACATTTAGTAACAAATTCTGCAGAATAAGAGTTCTTACCCTCCCAGATCTCTTTTTCAAAGATCGAATCCGGCATGAATATCACATTTTCACAGTTCCAGCCACAACCACTGCACAAGCACCCAAGGGGAGCGGGGCAAGGTCTGTTTCTATCACAGTTGTGCTGTAACGTAGATGATATCAAGCTGCATAAGGTTGAGTTATATAACAAGCAATGTTGCAAAACATCCCAAGAAACATGAGAAACAATTGTGTGATTACTTGTAGCTGGAGATGTTTACCTCATATCTGCAAAGCGGAAATGTAATAGTCCTCATTATAAACAATCGTTTTTGTCTGGTGTGATTAGCAGTTTCCACTTCAGTGTTATCTTGCAATCTTTCTTCTAGAGCCCCTGCTTCCCCTGCTCCAGTTACTACTTGCCTTACAACTTCATTTTTGTCAATCTCTTCACTTATCTCGGTTGTTTCTTTCACAATGCTATGCGGAGCTTAAAAAAAAAATATACTTGAATATTTATCACTTTTCATACTGCAAACGATGTGAACAAAACTTTTGAGAAGAATAATGTTTTGCCGGTACATTGCATTTTTTATCCATCTGTACCTGAAATGAAGGCCAAACAGCTACTACTAACGGATACAAAATGAATGCATACTCACTGCAAAAAGTTACAGTTATGAACACTGCAAATGTAGCGACTGCTAACATTGTCTTTGTTGATAGTCCAACTTCAATTATGAGCAGGTAAAATACAGATAATGCAACTGGTGTTCCGCTCTGCTTGCGTTAGGAAAGCTTTGATAGTGCCAATTGCTTTTATATGTCTTAACTCGGACCATATGGCGTATGTAATTGGCCAATGGCATGGTGTGATATCAATAAAAACATATGCTCATGCTATGACATTGACTAATGGCTCCTAGATTAGCCTCTGCGTTAGCCTCATCAACCTTAATCCAAAGTCTTTATATTTTGTCTTGTGTACTTACTAAACACCATAAATGAACAAAAATTATGTTGACAGATCAATCGTAATGCGAATCAAATACTTTATATGTAAACTAGTTAGCAACCGATGACACGATTTTATTACAAAACAAGTTTTCTTGCCGTACAAAAGTATTTTAATCAAAAATCGACTCTACAAAACTTAGGCGTAATAAACATTATAAAGCAGCATACAGAGCTCGGGTCTTGATCGTTATTTTAGAATAATTCAGGCAGTTACTTTTGAAGATAATTAATATAAACTGAACACACTGCCAGTAAGTTATGTGGTTTTAAAGCGCTTTAAACCGGTTTCTTACAAGATACTGGACACTGGGTATTTATATTTGTATTGTAGACAAAGTGATCAAAAATTAGTGCTGAGAAAATCCTTAGCAAATCTCAGTTTACACAGTCTGTTGAACTAATAGTTTCAGCAAAAAAGATATTAACATTAACATATTATGTCATCGCTGATTGTAGTGATTTAGGAATAAGTATACTTTCAGAGAGTAATTATTGACTGTGAGAATGTCAAAGTACAATATTATATGCTGTATATGATTATTCATGATGTTTCCACTGCTGCAGTATAAACCTCTCTCTCAGACTATCAGACTATTTCATGAATCGTCCAGCTATTGCACTAGAGCAGTGAAGTAAATAGCACTGGTGGGCGCGGTTACCAGCTATTGACCCAGTTTTTGTGTATATTCTTATTGCACATTACATGGCATTACGTAACGTTATGAAACAA